>SNQJ01S0026346.1:47532-75838 GCA_010110895.2 Picea sitchensis | reverse complement strand
CCTTAGGAAGCAATGGTCTCCATTGCGTTGAGTGCCTAGGGGAGAGGGAAAAACGTTTGTTGAATCTGCATCCTGATAAGTTGCTTGCCTTGATGGGAAGTTGCATTGATTGGTTTGTTGAAGGTTGTCATGAACTTGTGGTTGGAAGGGTTATACCTTTTTAACCAGTCTGGCTACATGAGATGACTGTGTGCAGAAGGAATCTTTGCGCTTTGTTGCAACCTTGTCGACCTGCTTCTGTTGGATAGAAGGTGCTTGGGTCGAGGCTGTAGTGGTTGCAATATCCTTATGTTCACCTTTTGAACAGATTGTGAAAAAGATGAATTCTGTAGTATGAGATACTACCTTGCAACACTTTTTAGGTGGGACAATAGTCAGAATTAACTCTGGTATTTTGTAGATATGACCCCCCAAAGTAACAATGACACTACGGGGTCTAGACTCATAAATAGCACGGTGTTTCCACATATATGGTTGGCCCAAGAGAACATAACAAACATCCAGTGGGGCAACATCACATAATACATCATCCTTTAAGGGTTGGATGTTGTATGACAATCAACATTGTTGGTTGACACAAATATCTCATGCCTGGCGAAGCCACCCAATGTTGTATGGTTGCGGGTGTGGTGTTGTCGACAATCCCAACTGTTTGGTGACTTCTGCTGAGATGAGGTTCTTCTGGCTTCCGCTATCAACAATAAAATGCAACGCTGTCTCCTTCACCCACATCTATGAATGAAAAAGGCACTCCCCCTCTTCTGGATTTGTTGGTTCTTCTGGTTGAATTGTTGCGGTCACGATAATAGCAGTGGGGTCTGCGTCGATGATCTGTCTTTTACCAGTGTTTTCATAATCAGATTCTGAATCAGGGTTTGATTCCTTGTCTTTGATCTCGACCACCAATGACTTTTTTGAGCGACATTCACCGGTGTTGTGCCAGGGGATTTTGTGGAAATCGCACCATTTTTCAGTGTCCTTCTTTGTCTTCCCGTGACCCTTCTTTTTCTATGGCTTAGGCTGGTTTTCAAGAAGTTGTTTGTTAGGGTCATCTTTCTCATACTTTGGTTGTTGTGGATTTGCAGACCCGAACTCCTATTTGTTCTGGTGCTTAAAATTCTGCTCGATTTTAACAGCATATCAATAAGAAGAACTGAGTGATGAGATGTCCAGAAAATCCATTTCAGTTTGGATGTATCTGTGTACAGCCCCGCGATATTTTAGAACCAAATGTCATTCAGAGTCCTTGATACCTAGCTTGGTGTGCAAGGTATGGAAGGTATTGGTGAACTCTAGAACTTCTTGGTCCCTGTCTTGCCGCAGTGTGGTCCATCTCATGTACTAGTCCTCATAGTTGCCAACATGGTAATATTGTTCCTTTATCGCATCCACAAAAAAATCCCAAGTGGGCTCGGCCCCATAAATTCTAGACTCCTCTGTGGAACTTTGCTCCCAATAAGTTTCCCACCAATGTTTGACATGAGGGAGAGATTTAAGGAGTGCGAAGGTGATCTTTTCTCTGTCAGAAAAATTGTGAATAGAGAAATAACCTTCTAGCAAATTTAACCATTTATCTAGGGCTTATGCATCTATCTGTCCTTCAAATACAGGAATATCAAAATTAACTTGTACCTTGAAAGGCGAGGTGCTTCCAAAGTGGCCACTTGATGAATATGTGCATGTTTCTATTGACAGGTGTTGAAGGATGTGGGAAAAATTCTCCATCATTTCGTCCCTTTGTCTCGTGAGAGCTTCCTCAAGCAACAGATTGATAGAATCGTCTGCTCCGTCGTTTTTCTTTTCTTCCTCCATTGAGGGTTTATTGGGTGTGCGAGAGAGATTTTCCTAAACAAAGACAAGATCAAGACCCAACTTGCTATACTCAGACCTCGTCGGGGACATGCACTGAAAACGATCAAGAGCAGCCTGCTCTGATACCACTGATCCAGATTATTTTCGGCATGAAATGAGAGCGGAGATATAACACCGAAATATTTATAGATATTGCAAGAGAGACAAAAATATAACAGAGATATAGAGGAAATAAACAAGATTCACAGATATACAGTAATACATGATTTCTATTAATGAAATAAATGTACAGAGACTGTAAAAGTACAGAGTGAAAGACTCGCTAGAATGGTGGCAACTTATCTTTGAGAAGAGATGTGACGGCTACTCGCATTTGCAAGAAGATGATTATTACAATGAGGCTCTAAAAACCTTTTTAACATAAGTAAAATCCAAAACCCTAACCCCGGAAGATGAAAATCCAAAAGGTCTGTGGGCCCCGATGGGGGTAGTTGATACGTCAACTTCCTAGGGGCGTAACTTTTGCATACGTTCTCTGTTTGGGGAGCTCGATAGCTTGTTAGAAAGATCTATCCGAGTTATACAACTTTTGTGTGAGCAACATCAAACTTTGTACCATATTTCTCCCCGTTTTCCCAAAAAAAAGTCGTTTAGGGTCTCAAAACGGCTCTGGAAGTTCAGGACCTGAAAAATTGCTAAAAATAGTAAATTACCAAAATTGCCAGAAAAATGTTTTGAGCCAGTTGGAAGTGGGTGGCCACTAATATCCACCTAGATCATATTGTTCATTATTTGGCATAGTGTACCATATCTCATGCAATAATTTTAGCAAAGCATGTCCATGGTAGAGGAGAAACAACTCCTCCTACAAAATATAAAGAGATAATTTCCAAGGAAACAACAAAAAAGTTATATCAATCTTGAGCCAAGGAGGCCAAGGAACCCTATGCATTAATTTTATTAGTGAGTATTTTTGACACCAAGAGATATGAGATAAATTCTAAAATGATGTCCATGAGATTATAATTGAAGAAGAACTAGTCTAAGTTGGAAGAGAGAAATTTTGTAATCAAGAAGTACAAGCCCAACATACATATTGAAGATAATTTTAAGAAGGGAAAGATAAGGATGAAAATGAACATTATAGAGATGACTACTTTTGGATATTACCTAGATTAGATCAGGGTTTGGGCCAAGGAAGCAATATGCAAAGTGGTGACCACGCAAGAAATCTTCAGGATCTAAATTTTCAAGAGAAAACATGCATATGTTAATCTTTTTGATGTGGGAGGAGCTTCAAGCATCAATGAAGAGAAAGGTGGACATATTTGAGACCTATGTCAATCTCAACTCTATTACTTATGGTCATTAGAATTTGAAGAACATTTAGGAACCTAGTGTGAAGTGGGAAACAATGATAAAAGGAAAGTGAAAGCTAAATCAAGTGGTGAATAGGATTGAATAGGACACAAAAAGACATTGACATAATCTAGAATGCTTCTCTTCTATAAGAGAGATGCATAGATGCATATTGTATTCAAAGAAAATGATCCCATTTCACGAGATAAGTTATATGGGATATTCACTTAGAACACCATTGGGCTCATCTAGAGAATCAAATCCATTGGCCTCATCATCAAGAGGTTCAACACAACCTACAAGACCATCATAGTTAAGGTAGTTAGGGTTTACACTTGCAAGGACATATAGAGCAACAACGCAACCTATGATGTCAATGGGAGCAACATGATCTGTTGTAGAAACTTTAAACACAACACTAGCTATTATTGTAGATTAAAGAGTGCCATCATAACATCACAAGGAAGTGGAAGACTAAATACTTGTTACAAGTACATGACTCGTTTATACTTTTGAACCTAAAATGTAGTTTCATGGGGTAGGAGGATATTGGAATTTTTAAGGTTGGATGTATTTCGTATGGGTTTTTTCCCTCATCAAGAAACATGAGACCTATGTGAACAATTTTGAACATTTGGATTAAGCTATACTTTCTAACAATGCTAGGATAATGGTTTATGGTGAAGGATATTGTCATGAACATAATTCACTATAAAACATCATTAATCCAAATACACACAATGTGCATCATATACAAGCATGGAGCATAGCTCCCAAATGTTAAATTATGAGCTTGATTTCTTATGCAGATTAATTCTTTTATTTTCTTCAATACTTTGATTCCGGCAATACACTTCAACAATTCCAAATCATAGTCGAATACTTAATAATTATGTAGATAAATAAACATGCATATCAACCTTACCTTATAGTGCAGGGGAAACCACATGCAGGAGAAAAACCCCAACAAACAATATTCCTTATTGCATTAATAATGTAAAGATCTCTTACAAATATTCACCATGAATAATTACTGCTCTCAAAAGAGCTTGCCAAGATGACTCGATGCGAAAGACTTACAAGACCTTTCTGAAATACACACCTACGATATGTTGCTTCTTTATCATTGATGTGATCCTCTATTGCTTCACCCTCAACTTTCATATGAAAACATTGTTTCAAAACTGTGTTCTTGAGAACTATGTTGAAGAGAGAGATTTCAACCTCTTCTTATACAAAATTTGAAAGGCGGAAGAGGGGGCTCGAAATAGTAACGATTGCATGCATTAAACATGCTTCGACTTCATGCTTTAGTTGAACTTAGAACTAGACTTGAGATTAGTTACGGCTTCGACTTTACACTTTAGTTGAACTTAGAACTAGACTTGAGATTGGTTACAACTCGGTACACTGGATTGAACTTAGAACTAGACTTGAGGCTGACATCTTTAGTTGGAATTTAGAACTAGACTTAAGACTTTAGTTGCAACTCAACATTACACTTTAGTTCCACAATAGAACTAGACTCAAGAATTTAGTTCCAACTCAACATTACTAAAATAGAGACCTCAAGACTTTGGATTTGCAACTCAGCATTACTAAGAGTGAGAACTAGACTCAAGACTTTAGTTGCAACTCAACGTCACACTTTAGTTCTAACATAGAACTAGACTCAAGACTTTGGTTACAACTCTTGACAAGGCAATTCAAAATTCTCTTCATGGTGGATAATGTTTACATGTGCCAATGCATAGATCAATACATTTACATGGATTTTCAATGTGGGAAGATTGTTTTGTTTCTAGCTCATAGGAATTTTATATTCAACCTAAATTTTGCTATATGCCTTGACTTTTTTCTCATGGCTCACAAGGAGTTTGACTAGGCTCATAGAGTTTGTATGTTCCCCTTGACTTTTGCACTAGTGAGTCTAATGCAAAAGTCAAAGGAATGTAAACCTTTGTGAGCATAGACAGAATAGTGCAAAAGTCAGGGGTTGTACGTTCCCCTTGACTTTTTGCATTAGACTCACATAACATCGTTAGTCTTGACTTTTTGTTTGTCACAAAGGTTGTATGTTTCCCCACAGTTTTGTCAATACCTCACAATCTTGGTTGATTCTCCAAATCTCCTACTTCTTCGGGGTGGCCCATATGGCCTCTCATTTGGAGAATGATTATGCGATCTTTATAGAATTTAACACTCCCTCTCGGTGAGGGGTGTTCAACCACACCAAGCTTTCCTCTCAATTTGCACAAAGCTGTCTTTCGAGTGAGAGGCTTGGTTAGGATATCAACTACATTCTCGCTCGTGTCTATGATGCTATAACTTAACAACTTTTTCTCACGGACCAAGTCTCGTATGTAGTGGTACCTCATGTCAATTATGTTTTGACACAGCCATTGAAATATCCCGGGTTTTCTATTGGATTTTATTACAACTTTGATTATCATAGTGAACCCTTTATTAGGTCTCGAGCTTTTCACCAAACAATCTAGAAACAAATTTTATGAGCCATGTGCTTCCTTGTTATCACTAACTGCAATGTACTTTCGACCTACATTTGTACTCTATCAATGGATCCTTGTTTCTAACTTGACCAAGAGATCATAGCGGATCCTAAGCTGAAGCAATATCCATAAAGTACTCTTAGATCCATTGGGCTTCTTACCCAGTCAACATCTACCCTTACCATCTGAGAGGAAATAAACTCCTGCTAGATGTATATCTCGGACCATAAATAATGGTCCCTTTAGAGATATCTCAAGATGTTCTTTCTTTTGCCACCCGGTGTCTGTCTGGTTGATCCGTAGGCTGACTCGTTACAATCAACGCCAGCATATATCTGGCCAGTGTGGATCATGTACATCAATGATCAATCATCTACCATACATGGTGGGATCCACCAAATCTGAACATGCATCAGAATCATGCAACTTCCTAAGGTTGGTAACCATCGATTGTAGCTGGTTTACAATTGATCATTCTAAACCTTTTTAGTACATCCACTTTGTATTTTCCTTGTGCGATGTCTGCATACATTGCTACACTTTCAATCCTAGGAAGTAATTCATCAACCTAAGTCTTTCATCTCCAATTATGAGGTTAGCTCCCTCTTACACCAGGCTAGTATCCCTTCATCTCATGTTAGAAAGAGATCATCAACATACAATATTAGTATAACATGTTGATTTTACCTCTTACCTTGAAGTATAGATTTGCATCGGCATCACTTTTTCGAAGGCCCATGCTTTTAAGAAAGCCATCAATCCCTATCCATACCAAACTCACGGAGCCTGCTTAAGACCATAAAAGGCCTTCATAGATTGCATACATGAGTGCCTTTATTATGAAGTATAAAATCATGCAGTTGTTCCAAAGACCTCATGTTCAATCTTTCCATTCAAAGATGTTGTTTTATCCATCTGGTGTAGCTTCCAACCAAGTACGGCAGCTAAAGAAATAATAGCTCAAATGGAGTTATACCTGGATACAGGGGAAAAAGTCTCTTCATGGTGAGTTCTTTTAGAGCCTTCGGCTACAAATATTGCTTTGAACTTTTCCACACTTCCATCAACTACATGTTTTTTCTTATAGATCCATTTGGAAGAAACCACTTATTTGTCTCTTTTTGGCCTTGGTACAATGTCCCAAACATTTGTTCTTTATAATAGACACGTATTCCTCAAGCATGGCATCCTTCCATGCCTTAATTTATCATATTCTTCAAATGAAGAGGTTTGACATCACTAATGTTGCTCATCAATGCAATATAGCCTCCAAACCTATGAGGCATATTCCTTTCGAAAGTCCCTTTGGGAGAAGTTATCCTTTCTACTTCTCGGACTATTTTTTTAAGCCATTTTGGCTTCCTTTTAGCTGGAGGTTCTTCAAAAGTTCTTTCTAACTTGCCGATTGGGTTCTAGGGGCTCATTTCTTGGCCCTTCATGAGGTTCCTCCATTTGATCATCTAACTCTTCATTTTGAGAAGAGGGTGAAGGTAAGGCTGAGCTATACGAATCATGTTCGAGATTCTCTTGGATTTCTTAAATGTGGCTTCTCATGGAAAGTCACATCTCAACTTACCTCTATTTGCCTCTGACCTTTGGTACATAAAATCTTGTAATCCTTGGGTTCTCCTTTTGTACCCCACAAAACCCTTTCTTGCCCTAAGGGTTCCATCTTTGTCCTCTTTTTCTTAGGGACATGATTATACACTGGACACCCAAATATACTTAGATGCCCTACTTCATGTTTGATCCCCGAGAAGACTTCTTTATGAGTCTTGTCCTTCAAGATAGCATTTGGACACCTGTTCTGAATATATACATGGCAATGGAGGTAGCCACCCATGAAATTTGGCGGATCTTGGTCAAACATCATTGCTTTGGCTGCCTCACAAATAGTCATATTTTCCTCTGTAACACCATTTTGTTGAGGGTTATATGGCATGGTCAAGTGTCTCTTGATTTCTGTTGACTTGCAGAAATCCTCAAATTGCAGAGATTCAAACTCTCCTCCATTGTTTGTTTTAAGGATTCCGATGTGTTTCACTGTCTACTTTTCAATAAAGGATTTATATTCTTTAGATTTATCAAATGTGTCACTTTTAGCTTTAAGAAAATATAACCAACATTTTCTTGAGTAATCATCAATAAAAGAATGACATAATACAAACAACCAACGAGGTAGGGAGATGACATGGGACCACATACATCAGAATCAACTAGATCTAAGATGCCACGAGCTCTGTTGTCACTACTAGGAAATGCTTCTTTTATATTTTTACCTAGCATGCGTCCTTTACAAATTTCATTTTTACTAACATAAACTGAGGGCTTGCTACATACCATGTTCTGAAGATGTATAAGATATTTGTAATGAATATGTTCAAGTCTTCTTTGTCACAGCTCGTTGGAGCTAGTCACATCATGGAGTGAATTCCTGGGCCCGACTGTTACTATACGATGTATAGTCCTCAACTACTTGAGGTTCAATGGGTCGATGTAGGTGTACCTTTAGCCCATAGTAGTGCTTTATTGTCCTTGAGATCACCTAATATCCCTTGTCCTCAAAGGTTGCAAGCGATAATTATATTTTCTTGAGCAGGACATATGCTACTTCATGAAATGAATTCTATCCCTAGATTCCAATCTGAAGGGTATATAGCCTAATCCCTCTATCTTGTACCATTTGTCATCCCCAAACTCAACATGATCTGCAAAAGATTTTGTCTCTCCGAAATTTGAGAGGATCTCCTTGAACCTGTCATGTGCTTTTGATGCACCACTATCTACTTTAACCAAGTTTTTCAGCCTCGTGAAAATTGAATTGGATAAGGTAGAAACCAAGCAATATTTTTCTATTTTCTTTCTCATTAGGGGACTTTTGATTTCTTTTGGATTCTTCATCACAGGCGGAGTTGAGGCATGATGTTTCCCTTTCCTAGGATATTTCTTTCTAAACCAACAATCTTTATAAAATAGTAACTTATTACACCTAAATCATTTAATCATATTCTTGCCTTTGAATGTACACCTTTGGTGTTTGGCTTCGAGAGCCTTCACGGAAGAGTTCCTTTCTTCTTTCCCTTGAATCTTGATGCTAAAGTTGAGTGCTCTTCTTTTCTTGGCTCGCTCACATTGTGTGACTCTCCTCCCAGAGGCAATCATGCCATAACCTCCCAAACGTGGGTTGAATCTCTCCCACTTACACTGGATAGAAGGTCTCCCATGAAGAAGAAGGCTTGTAAAAAATGGCACGCACTAAATCATCATTGTCCACATTCACCCATGTGACCAAAAGTTGATCTTTGATCTAAGCTATCCTAGAACATAAAAGTACCAGTTCACCTTTCTCCATATTCAAATAATTAAGCATTGGCAAGTGTCCTCTTCGACTTGGGCATGTTTCTCATCTTGATTCACCAAAAGGTATCCATCACAGGTCCCTTGTGAGTCATCAATGAAGTCATTGTTGGCATTATTTTGTCTTTGACTGAGTCAAAGACAATTTGCTTGGGCTTTGTTTGACTCTTCCTGAAAGCCGTTATTTCTGCATTATTCATTGGTTCCTCCGCACTATGGTCACATATGGCTCAAGATCATGCCTCTTGCAAGATATTTTTTTATCCAGAGATTCCACACATTAAAGTTGGTAGCTTTCCTTGAATATCTTCAGCCACGGCCCGAAATGGAGGATGCCATGGCCCTGCGGAAACAATCAAGCTTGCTTGGATCTATGTGAACCTATTGCTGCACTTCAACAAACTTAACACACCCTAAACTCTGATACCATGTTAAATTATGAGTTTTATTTCTTATGCGTATTAATTCTTTATTTTCTTCAATACTTTGATTCCAATTTAATACACTTCAACAATTCCAAATCATAATTGAATAGAAATAATTATGTAGATGAGTAAACATGCATATCAACAACATATACCCTAGGGAAATAAATGCAGGGAAACCCCGATAAACAATATTCCTTTATTGCATTAATAATGTAAGATCTCTACAAATATCCACCATGAATGTTACGCTCTTCTAAGGCTTGCCAAGATGACTCACGACTGACAAGACTTACAAGACCTTCTTTGAAATACACTCATTTTTCCTCTTTATCACTGATGTGATTCTCTATTGCTTCACCCTCAATCTACATATGGCTGTGTTTTAAAGCGTGTTGCATAAGCTATGTTGAAGAGGTTTTAAATCTTCTTATATAGGTTGAAGGGGAGAAGAGGAGAAGCTTCGAAATAGTAACTTGATTGCATGCATTAAACATAAAATCTACTTCATGCATGGATTTGAACTTAGAATTGGACTTGAGATGGGTTACAACTCAACTTTACACTTTAGTTGAAAATAGAACTAGACTTAAAACTTTGGTTACAACTCAACTTTATGCTTTAGTTTGAACTTAGAAGTAGACTTGAGGCCCGACATGCTGGATTGAACTTAGAACTAGACTTAGGAACTGGATTGCAACTCAACATTACACTTTAGTTCTAAAAGTGTAACTAGACTCAAGACTTGGATTTGCAACTCAACATTACTTTAGTTCTAAGTAAAACTAGACTTAGGAACTTTGGTTGCAACTCAGCATTACTAAAATAGAACTAGACTCAAGACTTTAGTTGCAACTCAACGTACACTTTAGTTCTAACATAGAGCTAGAATCAAGACTTTAGTTACAATACACTTTAGTTCTAACATAGAACTAGAATCAAGACTTTAGTTACAACTCTTGACAAGGCAATTCGAAATTCTCTTCATGGTGGATAATTTTTACATGTGCCAACGCACTAGATCAATACAATTACATCATTTGCAATATTAGGAATATCGTTTGTTTCTAACTCATAGGAATTTTATATTCAACCTAACTTTTGCTAGATGCCTTGACTTTTTCTCATGGCTCACAATGTTTGACTAGGCTCACAGAGGTTGTATGTTCCCCCTGAATTTTTCACTAGTTTGTCTATGCTCACAAAGGTTGTACATTCCCCCTGACCTTTACACTAGACTGTCTATGCTCACAGAGGTTGTACGTTCCCCCTGACTTTTGCATTAGACACACATAGCATCTTGTTCATCCTGACTTTTGGTTTGACTCACAGAGGTTTTACGTTCCCCTGGCTTTTGTCAATACTTCACAAGACTGGTTGATTCTCCAAATCTCCCTAGCTAGCTTCAGGGTGACCCATATGGACTCTCATTGGAGAATGACTGTCGATGCTGCCAAATTTAACACCAAATACAAGTTACACAATAACTCCTTAGATATTAGGAGAATCACTCCAAATAACCCAAATACATTGTAATGTCCATTTCCAAATGATCTCTCTACGAGATTGAAGTAATAGCCTAAGTGATTCCCGTAGGCTATAGTCAGTGGGAAAAAATGGGATTAATTAATTATTTAGTGTCATCAGAGCAAAACAATAAACTTTTTAAAAGTGACATTGAGTAATTAATTAAAAGGGTTTTTTTAAGTGACTTGAGTTTATAAAGTCACTTTACTTTATTAAAAGGGTGAAAGGGTAAAAAAAGGGTGAACAAGGAAACAAAAGAGGAATGAGGGCACCCTCTCTCAGTATGCATTGTTATTTTCTAAAAACGAAATTGAGAGAGCTCTTATGGCTTTCGCTCTTGGGACGAAAAACCCTAGAGGAGAAGATTGGTTTCAGTGGTGAAAATATCCACCCCATTTTATCGTGGTGAGGAGATCACTCAGATATTTTCACTGCGATTCACTATGGTCGAGATCTCATCACTTTGCAGCTGGGATTTCCATTGTAGAGGTCGATTTTGGCTTGGGAAAGGTGAAACGAGTTGGTCGTTGTGTTTCTTGTGTTGGTGGCTAAGTTTCTTGTCAAAAGGGGTCGAGTTTGGTAGTGTGGGGCAATTCGTTTCCTTGTTGTACCAAGTTGAATGTTGTAGGGGTTGATTTTTTGTGTTGGAGGTCGAATAATTACTTGGTTTGGCTGATTTTTGTGTGTTGGTTGAGATACTTTCATTTGCTAGGCAAGCTCATTGTTGGAGGGGAGGAGTTTGCTTCTTTTAGGGTCTATTTCTTATCTATTGGGATGTGTTTACTCATAGGAGGCCGCAACATTCCTTGGGAGCATATATCTTCATAAAAAGGTTGAGCTAACCTATAAGGGGGTCACATTTCTTAGCTCGAGTCGCCAATATACATTATTGGGCTTGTTACGTGATAGTGGGAGCTGAAATGACTTGTTGTAGTGGACAATACTCTTGTGAGGGTGTTTTTGGTATCCTTGGGAAATGTGATCTGCTATAGAGGTGGGCCTAAACTCTTTGGGACTTCCATCTTTGTAACCCGATTAGATGAATCAATAATATCTACTATGATCTATGTCATTGTATGAGTCTTAGTTGAGTATTTTTCATTGTTATTCTGTTGTTACCTTGTATATATATTTCCATTCTATTTGGCATTGAAACCATGATCATCTATTGCATACACAATAAGAAAATACAAACAAGCAACATACAAAATTAACAACAAGAAAGTAGGGTTTCATGGTGGGTTTCAGGTGGCTAGCAAATTGTTTGATAGAATGTATGCACTACTAAACTAAGAAAAAGTCAAACAATTTAGTGGGGATTTTACAATGGCATTAGAGACTCAATATTGACATCTTGAGGGGGTCTATTATTTCATGAGGTGTGGACATGGGGAATATGTCACTTACAGAACTAGAAGGAAGCCATGGCTAGAAAATATATTCCACTGAGAAGAAGAAGAGGGTTAACCAGAAGTAGAGGAAGAGGAAGACATGGGGGACAATAGTTAGAGACCCGAGGACAGTGTCACGCATATCCTAAATGATTTAGACAGGGGGTAGCAACAACTAGTACAACTCATGACACGATTATTTACCAGCACTCGAGAAAATAAAAACCATGGGAGAAACAATGGTGCATGTGGTTCAAATGGGTGCAATGGGAACCAAAACCATGGGGGAAACAATGGTGCAAGGGGTTCCAATGGGAATAAAGGGAATCATGCAGAAGGCATCAACAATAATATTTCCACACAAGTTGGCACTAGGATAAGCAGTAGAATGATTCCTAGACCTCGTATGCCTCAGTTCTTGGGGGAGTAGCAAATAAGAAACCAAGAATAGGAAGGAAAAGGTGAAACCTTTAATGATTACATGAGAGAGTACTAGTCTCTTGGTGAGGAGTTCCAGGAAGCCATGCCATTGCGGGACTATTGTACTATCAAATACATGAACAAACGAAGGGATTTCAACATGGGTCAGCAGAACATTGATCTCATGTGAAAGGTTGGAAAGCTATCCATTCCTTCTTTTAATGGTTCTAACAAGTGCACAACTAGAGCATGGGTACAAAAGTTGGACACAAACTTCCAACTCAACCATATGATAGAGGAATAAGCGATTAAATTCACTACCTTGCATTTAGATGGAGAAGCCCACGAGTGGTGGTGCCATGGATTGGTCACTTTGGGACATGCCAACATTACCTCCTATCTGGAGTTCACATAGAAGTTAATGGAGAGGTTTGACAAAAAGGATTCAAAATTATAGTTCAAAGAGTTGACACAACTCATATAGTTTGGGACACCAGATGCCTACACTACATAGTTCTAGAGGCTTGCAATCACGATGACATATATATCAAAACATGGATTAGTTATGTTGTTCACTGAGGGATTATCCGAGCCACTATGTGGTTGGGTTAAAGCCTTCAAACCAGAGACTCTAAAGGATGCCATCATTAGGACATGGGACATGGAGGATGCGGTCCAAAAGAAAAAATATTTCACCAAGCCTTTCATTCCCCATAAAAGCAAAGATAAGAAACCTTTCTAGAAAGAATGGGCTAGAAAGGAGAATATGGACTAGGTGACTCATAATGAGTTGAGGGGGGAGAAACTCTTCTTCAGTTGCAAAGAACCTTGGGAACTTGGAAATAGGTGTATGGAAAAAGGTAAGGTACACTATATAGAGGTACTTTCAGATAGTGATGAAGAGGAGGAAGTAGGACAGGCACAAGACAACATGCATGACAACCCAAGTGATGAGCAGACACAAGAGGAGATCAATAGTGGGGATATCACCACTCTATCAAGTGTCCCTATATTTCACACCTTCGGGATCCTTGGAGTAGTACATGGGCAACGTGTCACAGTATTGATTGATGATGGGGAAACCCACACCATAATTGACTCGGCCTTGGTGGCTAACATAGGTATTCCTACAATTGACTTTGAGCGGTTTGATGTAGTGATAGCTGGTGGTCATAATATTCCATCTAGACATAATATTTCATAGCTATGCACAACATTGGGAAACTACATGGTGACTGATGATTTCTATGTAGTTGAGATGTTAGACACTAATATCATATTGGGTGTTCAATGATTTGTTTCCTTGGGAAAACATTTTGTTGATTACCAGGCCATGGATCTAGAATTCAAGGAAACATATGGTAGAAAGGTGGTTCTAAGGGGTATGTTTAATGGTGCTCCTAGGATTGTCTTGGCCAAGCAAATGTAGGGTATATTCAGGCATGGAGGTGTAGCTTGTGCAGTAGAGTGTTTAATCACTACTTAGAAACCTTCATGTAGTATCCAACAATATCATATATACATCCATACATTATTGAACAAACTTGACCGAGTTTTTGGATAGATATCTCCAGGGAGACCACTTGACAGGCAATTTGAGCACACCATTGAGTTGGAGGAGGGAGAAAAACCTGTGATCACTACTCCCTACAGACATCCAAAGAAATTCAAAGTTGAAATTGAGAAGGCTATTAAGGAATTGTTGGAGATGGGACACATCAGTCCTAGCTCTAGTCCATTCACTTCTTTCGTAGTGTTGGTGAAGAATAAGGATGGCACCATGAGGATGTGCATTGACTATAGAGCCTTGAATAAAAAGGCCATAAAAATAGGTACCCCATTCCTAGGATCGATGAGATATTGGATGAGTTGCACGGGGCCTTTTATTTTTTGAAGATTGATCTTCAATCGAGGTATCATCAGATCATATTCACAGAGCAGGATATTCCCAAGACTTCTTTCAGGTGCCATTGTGGGCACTATGAGTTATTGGACATGCCATTTGGGTTGACCAACGCACCAACCACATTTCAGTCTTGCATGAACCACATATTCAACAAGTACTTGAGGAAATTATTATTGGTATTCTTTGATGATCTTCGTATATATAACAATACATGGTAGGAACACTTGGAGCATCTGGATGAGATTTTGAGCATCATGGAGGAACACTCACTATATGTCAAGTAGTCAAAGTGTGAGTTTGGCATGACAAAGATTTTATACTTGGGTCATGTTGTCAGTGCCCAGGGTGTATAGTTACATAGGTATAAGATTCATGCCATATTGGATTGGCCACCACCCAAGAACCTTACACATTTGCGTGGATTAATTGAGATAAACAACTAATACTAGCAGTTTGTAAAGGGATTCTCATAGTTGGTTGCACCACTCACAGATCTCATGAAGAAAGGGGTATTCAAATGGATAGAGGAGGCCCATAAAACATTTGATTGGATGAAGGAAGTGATGAGCACTTGCCTAGTTTTAACACTTCCTGATTTCACTTAGCCCTTTGTGCTTGAGCGTGATGCGTCATGTGAGGGCATAAGAGAAATTTTGATGCAACATTGACATTTGATAACATATGAGAGAAGGAAACTCACAGAGACAGAGAGGATATACTCCATCTATGAAAAGGAAATGCTCGCCATTATGCATGCCTTGGAGAAATTTAGACAGTACTTGCTAGGTGGAAAATTTGTGGTTAAGACTGACCACAACAACTTGAGACACTTCGTGGGAAAAAAAGACTTAAATGAGAGGCAACATAAGTGGGTCAGAAAATTGCAGGCATATGAAATTGACATTGAGTATGTAAAAGGGAAGAAAAATGTGGTTGATGATGCCCTCTCCAAGAAATCAGAGATATGTTCACTTGCAGAGATTTCAGTTGACTCGAAATCTCATCTCTTGGTAGAGTATTCCAAGAATAAATTCGCTTGTGAGTTGATGGATCACACCACACATGATGACAGGTATAATATGGTGGATGACATCATCTACTACAAAGACTGTATATACTTATTCCCTGAGTCTACATTGAAGGAGAAGATTATGAAGGCTATGCATGATGCATCTCTGGTAGGTCATCCTGGGTATTTTAAAACTTACAGGAAGATCATGGAGAGGTTCACTTGGAAGGGCCTCAAAGATGGTGTATTGAGGCATGTGAGGGAGTGTATGACTTGTCAATAGAACAATTCTGAGTAGACTCATCCTACAGAGTTATTACATCCATTACCCATTGTTATCACACAGATTGTAGGTTGGGAAAAGCCTGACCCAATTTACAAAAGTGGGACAACCATGAGAATATATACCCACTGTCACCTTAGATAGATACTCCCCTCACTTTAGTGATGATAAATCACCACAAGGGGGGATCCTGGTGACCCTTGAGGGATTGAGATGAAAAATGAGATAGTGATGAGTGAGTGCCCCTATAGGTCATATTTGGAAGTGGATAAAGGATTGAAAAGGGTCTTGAGGGTTGGTAAATGATTGTTGAGGTTGTGTACCTGCAAAAAAAAATTAGACCTGCCCGAAACAAGACAAAATAGATGATACAAGCCTCAATCCAATGGGGGAAATCCGCAAGAAACCTTGTTCTCCCAAAATTGCAGCAGCCTAAGAGTATATAAATCAATAATAAGTAATAGCAATGGCTGCAAAATATGTTTTCGAAATTCAAGTATAAGATACTAGAAAATAGGTTAGTAATGACTAGTTTAACTTCTACTGAATAGAGCAAGAATTCAATGACATTTAGGGTTGTTTATTAGATGTTATTAATAAGTTTTTATAATATCCAGGTGGTTGTAGCAAACAAACGCTACAACAACAAATTCCAACCACATAAATCAACAAGTAAACCGTAAAAAAGATAGACAATGAGCAATAGAACAATAATAGAAGTTCATAAGTAAATTTCAGTGGTTGAATAGTGAGTAAATGATGAAGTAAGATGAGTTTTGCTGCAACCTTAATGG
Organism: Picea sitchensis; assembly: GCA_010110895.2. Taxonomy (NCBI): domain Eukaryota; kingdom Viridiplantae; phylum Streptophyta; class Pinopsida; order Pinales; family Pinaceae; genus Picea; species Picea sitchensis. The sequence goes on along the minus strand of SNQJ01S0026346.1, from coordinate 59,045 downwards.
TTGTAGCATTATTTTGTAGCAGTATTTGCAACTTTAAGTTGGTATTAATGGTTGTATCTTGAAGCATATATAATTGATTCCAACTTAGACAAATGCAATATCTCGATAAATCATGTGTACCAATGCAACAAATTTATTTCTCCAATGCAATTTAAGATTAGCGCCTTGTCAATGGGTTATGGATTCTTCTTGTGTAAGGTTATATCTACTACTTATATAGGGGTGTAAGCCCTTTTACTTCCTAGAGAAAACAAATCCAACAAGGTAAATCTAGGAGGGTGTAAGCCCTTTTACTCCTCCTAGCAACCTTTGCAAATAGCTTATCTACTTCATAATAATGATAGACTTGGTGATGGGTGTATTCCCTTATAATTCTCCAAGGGTTTAGACAAGAAAAACCATGAAACAAGAAAGAAATACTAACAACATGCAAAAATTTCTTACCAATTCCAAGAGATATGCAAGATAAACACTTATCTACCAAGAACATTCCATCACATAACAAGAGACAAGATCCCGAGAGATAGTGCACCACTTTAGCTCCACAAGACAAGTTTTAGCATCCAAATAGCATCAAAGAGAGAGATATTTGATTTCCCAAGAGGGGCGAAAATTTTAGCCATGTAGTATGTAATTCTCAAGTGAGAATCTTATGAAAATGAAATGTAAAATGACCTTTATTTATACTAGGTCATGTAAAATAAGTTTGTCCACTTAGTTAGGGTAAAACACAAAATAAGGAGGTCGACCTCCTTTATTTTTCCCCTTTACAATATAAATTCGATTTTTAAACAAAATAAACCCTAAAAACACGATGTCGTGCCCCTACAGGGTGACGTTTTGGCATCTTTAGCAAGTCGTTGGGTTGTTGAGAGAGACATTGGGCCTCCAAAGGCCACGTTCCATCATGTTAGGTGTCCTCCTATCCATCAATCATGTTAATCCATCATCAAACTTGACAACCATCATCAAAACCCTAGCCCCAAGGTGACGTCAAGCCCAAAAGAGTAGCTCATGGCCTCCGTAGGTAAATTGTTGGGCAAGGTGAGGGTTATGTATCGTCCTTCAAGGTGTCTTCTCTTGCCTCCAAAGGCAATGTACATAATATATAAATTCCCAAGGTGTGGGTCATGGCGTCCACCTTGTGGGATTCAAGCCTCAATGAAGGCCCAAGCTAAGCTTGTTCCCTCAAAAAATTTCACCAAGCGAGGTCCTGCAAAGACAAATGAATGCGCCCTCTAGGGGTCTCAAGTCAAATGTGTCATGCCAAGTAAAATCACATTTAATACAAGATCCACCTAAACATGTGCATCAAAAATACCTTTTCAAGTTAAACAAGTGCTTAAAGACCCTATGCAACTTGCCAAGTTTAGGTATGGGGGGGGGTTGTCATGGTGACCTATTGGGTAAGTCATTCCTCAAGTTAGGGAGTGTTTCCTAGGTGGACGCTCTCCAGGTCATGCAAAGAATATGAAATGGATGGGGATAAAAAATTTGGTCATGTGGATCATGACATACAAGGGTTTGTATTGTCTCATTTATGGGTGCCTTTGTAGAGGGTGTGTTGCACCTTCGTTTTCAATGCAACCTTTTTCCAAACCCATTTAATTGTCATTAATTAATTAAAGTCCAAAAAAATTGGGTACTATAAGACATGGAAAGAAAAGAGTATCACAACGTCACTTGAAGATAGAGGTACACATAGTGCCATATGCATGAAAATAAAAGGACACCGCATGCACGTACACAACTCAAAAAGTGAGACATCTATATAATATGAATCTCTTTTGTAGTTCTTCAATTCTTTTAAGAGAAACATTTCATTATTCTCAAGACCTCTTTGGGCGAGCATCTAGAAGGTTATGCTTTTGATTTTTATATTTTGCTAGCTACATTTCCCTCTAGGCCTTTGACCCCTTCTTCTCATGAAATGAGGTACAATCCCTTCTTGGGTCATTACACCCAAAAATCCCAAAAGATGGGGAAACGAAAAGGGTGAAGTGTGAAAAGTGACAAGTATGATCGGGAATGGTATGATGACTCATCAATGAGACCTCCTAGTAGTAAACATTTTCCCAAGGATGACCACTTACTAAGGCACAATGTCAACCACCAAGGTGAAACAAGGCAAATAACATAATTTCAAAGCACACATTCTATAATCAAAAGCAACTTTAAATGCAACATACTCAAATGCCTCAAGTATTAAAGTGACACTTACAACAATACCTAACTTGTAACTCATGGAGAAAGACCCATTGTCTTCCAGAAACAGGTTGATGTGGTGAATGCCATGATGGTGAACCAGAGAAGTGTGGTGGTGAAGTGGGTCTTGATTTGTGTAAGCGGACATCAAAAGTCAATCCATCCCTCGACACTACATGTCTGCAACCTAAGGGTCTTGAGACATCATCTCCTTAGTTATCCCTAGAAATGGGGGGATAACACCCATCCCAAAGAAAAAGTGGGAAAGTGTGTCCATGGAATTCATTGCAAGTCTACCAAAGGTACAAGGTAGAGATTGCATATATGTGGTGGTCGATCGATTGACAAAGTTCACACATTTCTTAGCCATATCCTCATAATAGAAGGCAACACATGCAACATAGTTGTTCTTCAGGAGGTATTCAGACTCCATGGGTTGCTAAAGTACATTGTCAATGATAGAGACAACAGATTCCTTAGTGCATTTTGGCAAGAGTTGTTCAGGTTGGCTAACATAGAGTTGACTCCTAGCACTAGTTACCACCCTCAGACATATGGTCAGACAGAGATCGTGAACAAGTGGCTTGAGGGGTATTTACATAACTACGTGTCAATGGAACATAAATCATGGGTTAAGTGGTTTCATTTGGGGGAACATTATTATAATACTACTTATCATATTTCCATTGGTATGACCCCATTTTGAGCATTATATGGTTATGATGCTCCTTCATTTGTTGATTTAGCATTTGGGGATAACAGGGCTTCCAAATCCAAGGATTGGATCTAGGAGAGTCAATACATCCTCGAGGCTCTCAAGGACAATTTATAGATGGCACACAATTAGTAGAAGATCTATGCAGACAAGCACATGGTTGAGTGCACTTTTGAGGTGGGAGACTTGGTATTTTTTAGGATACAACCATACAGATAGTCTTCACTGAAGAAAATTGGTGTAGAAAAACTAAAGCCACACTTTTATGGCCCCTATGGAGTGATTCATAGAGTTGGAGAGGTATCTTATGAGCTTGAGTTGCTGAAAGGGAGGAAGATACATAATGTGTTTCATGTTTCATGCCTCAAGAAGGCATTGGGACAACATGTCACTTCTTCGATAGAGTTACCTCCATTGAATGAGGAGGGGCAGTTAGTGTTGGTTCCTTAATAGGTTTTGGACGTATGAGAGAGGAAATTGCGTAATAGGGTGATCCAAGAGTACCTCATCAGGTGGAGAGACTTTCCAGCAGAGGGTGCCACATGGGAAGGCGACCAGATCTTGTAGCATCCTAACTTGCAGTTGCTTGAGGACAAGCAATCTTGAGAAGGGAGGACTGTAATGTCCCTTTCCAAATGATCTCTCTAGGAGATTGACGTAATAGCCTAAGTGATTCCCATAGGCTATAGTCAGTGAGAAAAGGGGGATTAATTAATTATTTAATGTCAACAGGGCAGAAAAGTAACTTTTTAAAAGTGACATTGAGTAATTAATTAAAAGGGTGATTTTAAGTGACTTTAGTTTATAAAGTCACTTTACTTTATTAAAAGAGTAAAATAATAAAAGAAGGGTGAACAAGGAAATAAAAGAGGAATGAGGGTGCCCTCTCTCATTATGCATTATTATTTTCTAAAAATGAAATTGAGAGAGCTCTTGTGGCTTTGACGAAAAACCTTAGAGGAGAAGATTAGGTTCGGTGGTGAAATTATCCACCCTAGGTGATCGTGGAGAGATCACTCAGATCTTTTCACTATGCTTCATTATGGTCAATATCTCATCACTTGGCATATGAGATTTCCATTGTAGAGGTTGATTTTGGCTTGGTAAATGTGAACCAAGTTGGTGGTTGTGTTTCTTGTGTTGGCGGCCAAGTTTCTTGTCAAAAGGGGCCGAGTTTGGCAGTGTGGGGCAAGTCATTTCCTTGTTGTACCAAGTTGTATGTTGTAGGGGTTGATTTTTTGTATTGGAGGCTGAATAATTACTTGGTTGGGCTGATTTTTGTGTGATGGTCGAGATACTTTCATTTGTTGGGCGATTCCATTGTTGGAGGGGCCGAGTTTGCTTCTATTGGGGTTGATTTCCTATCCGTTGGGCTGGAGGCTACAACATTCCTTGGGAGCATATATCTTGATAAAATGGTCAAGTTTACCTACATGGGGGTCACATTTCTTAGCTGGAGTCGCCAATATACATTTTTGGGCTTGCTACATGACAGTGGGAGCTGAAACGACTTGTTGTAGTGGACAATCCTCTTGTGAGGGCGTTTTTGGTATCCTTGGGAACTGTAATATGTTGTAGAGGTGGGCCTAAACTCTTTGGGACTGCCATCTTTGTAACCAAGTTAGATGAATCAATAATATCAGCTCTGATCTATGTCATTGTATGAGTTTTAATTGAGTATTCGTCATTGTTAGTCTGTTGTTACCTTTTATATATATTTCCATTCTATTTGGCATTGAAACCATGTTCATCTATTGCATACACACCAAGAAAATATAAACCAACAACATACAAAATTAACAGAAAGAGTGTCATTTCATGGTGGGTTTAAGGTGGCTAGCAAACTATTTGATAGAATGTCTACACTACTAAACTAAGAAAAATTCAAAAAAATTAGTGGAGATTTTACATACATTCAAGTATAATAATCATAATTTAATGTGTGTAATAATGACTACCTCTTATATTAATTTCATTCATTGCTCATATAGGACCACTACCTAACTAACACACTATTTACATATACATTAGACCATTATATACCCCTTTATGGTCATTACATAATACCCTCCTTTTAAAAATAATGTCACCAAAGCTTTATAGATAAGAATTTTACATATGATGAAACGAAGTAACATGTCTTCCTTAGATTTTTCTCCCTTGTTTCCACTGCTAACTATCAATCCATCCATAATTAAATCTCCTTGGTAGTTTGATGTCACATGGTTTCTTTTCCTTTGATTTAATGCATTGTTGTAAATTATCGCATTTGTTGTAGTAGTTGCTCTTTGATAATATCCTATTGTATTTTGATTCCTTGATGTTGCATTCCATGACTATCATTGATTTTTTCATTTTTCTATCAAAGTTTGGATGTTGTACTTTCACTTGTAGATTTTTTTGGTAATGAGGATGTTGATAATGTTCTACCTTTGATGGAATGCCTTCATTTTTCACATCCTTCTCATCAATCCTATTTTCTGGTATAATTATATGTTTTATCCTCTATGATTGATCTTGAATTACTCTTGCTTGACCTTCTTTTATATTATCTTCCTTCTCCTTTTCAAGATAAAGTATTATACCAACCATAAATTTTTTCATCCCTTTTTAATTCTTGTTTTATGTATTTATAGGGTGCTCACCTCAACATGCACGATAATAAACAATGGAAACAACAAAAATATCAAGGAATCATAACATCACATAATTCTTTATTATTGAAAATAAATATAATTCTTTATTTTAAAATAAACAAAGCTAGAAACCAAATAAGTCATATTCTTCTCATTACCTCACAACCTCACAAATGGCATTCATTGGTAGACATGCCCAACCTATTCTAATTTACCTTCTTCTCATTACCTCACAACCTCGGAAATGGCATTAATTGGCAGACATGCCCAACCTATTCTAATTTAACTTTATAATTCATTTTTCTCAAAACCCTAAGATTGGGAATTAAACCCCATCTATTTTCCCACATGCTTAAAGACTTTCTTTTCAAACAAAAGAATTCCTCAGATTCCTCTTGAATATGTGATTCCCCTTGCTTGGATCCTTCCATTAATCCTATCAATGACCCCCCTTAAGCTATTCCACAATGTCATTTTTTGAGCTAGTACTCCAAGTTGTTAAGAAATGAATTTGAATGATGTTAGGGTCCTACCCTAACCTCCATACTTTAGGCAACCTAGGAGTTAGTTAATTTTTGTATGTAACCATACTCTTAAAATATGGCCCATTGGATAATAGTGGATAGTTATTTAATGTAAAAGGGTCCACTTTATAAGGCCCGCTAGGTAGTTGGTGCCCATTAGTGATGGGACCACAAATGGTTAGGTTTTTTGCTATTGAAAAACTTTTTTTTTTCCACAAGAAAAATTTCTCATTATATTTATAATGTATGGTAAAACCAAAATTACATTCACTGCTTCCCAAGATGGAAACGGAATCACCAGTCCAAAAATACAGGATAGTTTGGCCATAAATACATAATAGACTATCTAATGATATGCACATATAACTTAGAGAAAAGGCTTCAATATTTCTGCTCTCTGGCTCTAAGGGATTTTAGAAAGTAGATAGGCAAGTTAATATTCTGATCAAAATATACCAAAAAAAACTAAGTATTGTATCATTGATAGCCACTAAAAAATATATAGATGGTATGTTGGCCCCACATGGCCATCTTTCCACTGGTGGAAAGTTAATTTCCCCTCCTACTCTTGAAGAGCACTTTTGAAAAAGAAGATCAACCTCCAAATTTAATTCTCGGTAAATGTGAGTGAATTTGATATGAGTAAAACCTTTGATAAGTTCAGAGATTTTGTCTTTCCAGCATTCCAGGGAAATGACTTGTAACTTGCCTTTGTTGTTTAGCCAGTCTATAATAATTTTGGAGTCGCCCAAAACTTGTAGATCCAGAATGTGAAGTTTGGTAGCCAGCGTGAGTGTGGCCCAGGCACCAAGTAGTTCAACTTTGGAATGTGTGCCCTCACCACAGTTGTAGGTCCATTGAATTATGGTGTAGTCTGTGTACTTGATCAGACCTCCAGCTCCACACTGATGACCAAATTTTTGTGAGGCACCATCAAACCAGGAAGTCATCCTACCTTGAAGATAGGTAGGCTATAAAAATCTCGAAGTAGGATCTTTTGTTGTCTTAGTACCCTCCAGACCACCCATATTTTTGTAATAGATAACATTGGTAGAAGGTGGTAGCTGATCAAAGATAGTCTTATTGTGCACCAACCAGATGTACCAACTGACCAGAGCAGGAAGATGTGGGTAGGGTGACACCTCCTTTGTCCAGTCTTCCAAACAATTATTCAGAGAGAAACCCATCTAAGTAGTCCTAAGCTTCAGAGCAATGAAGAGTTTGTTCCAAACTTGTTGTGTGAAAGTACAGTCAATAAAAATATGTGTTACAGATTCAGAATCCAAATGACAAAGATGGCAAAAGTTTGGTCCCTCCCAACAATAATGTTGTAAGTTGTCCCAGGTCAAAATTTTGTTGGTTGCTTCTAACCAGGTAAATAGTTTGATTTTTAATGGAATATTCCAATGCCAAAGTTGCTTCCTCCGGCCAGTACACTTTTGGTTCCAAATGGTAGAAGCAATAATCTCATATAAATTCTTTACAAAAATGTTTCAAGAAATATTGCCCCTGCTCCAGAGCAGTTCATCGTCCTGGTCCCAAATTTGTATCCCTCCTCCAAGTAGTGCTCTACAGTATCACTGTCATTCTAATGCCAAATTCTCCAAAAGGCCAAGGTCTGAGCAATCCTTCCACTGTGAACTAAGAGACCCCTGGTCTGTAGATCCCTTCCCCTGAAAGAGGTAGTAAATGCGTTGATGGTGTAATACATTCAAGAGCTCTTGTGACAGATATGTTGTAGACCCCAATCCCAATATGACATCCCAACCCACGTGGATAGCGTGGCTCGATCCAGGTTTCCAACATAACCAATGATGGATGATATGTAGGAGTTTCAGAAGTGATTTACAGATCAGGGAAGCGTTAGATGGCCTAGTAAATGTTTGTTTGAGCCAGCTCGTAATAGAAATATGTGGAAATTATTTGCCAATAATAACCCGGTGCCATAACTTGTCTTATGTCAACACGTGCCAGAGTGTATTGGACGCAAGAGATTTATTAAAGAGAAAGATGTTTCTCAACCCCCAACCACCCCGTAGTTTTGGTTTAGCAATAGAATCCCAACTACAGAGATGTAGATGCTTTTTTTCACTGCCTCCCGACCAGAGAAAAGTGAAGATCAACTGACGAATCCTATTTAATACAGTTACTAGAATAGCAGCCAGTGCCATCTAGTAAACTGCCTGGCTCTCCAAGACGGATTTAATCAGTACAAATCTCCCTCTGAGTGATAGCCACCTATTACACCAATGCCCAATTCTTTTTTCAAATTTAATGAGTAACCATCTCCAATCTGCCACTTTATAACAGTCTGGTTTGAGGAAAAAACCGAGATATCTCAGGCCAACCGAGGTCTCTAGAAAGTTGTACAAGAAGATGTTCTTGTAGGAATCTAAGTCCACCTCAGAAAGCCCAGAGTAGTGAAAAGTAGATTTTGTCACATTGATCTGGAGCCTCGAAGCTCAACAAATTTTTTTGAGAATGGATTCTATCTCCTTCTATTCTTGTAAGTTAGCTCTGGTCTCTATAAGAACATCATCAACGCAAAAAATGTGAAGAATATTAACCAGCCTTGAAACCTTAATCCCTGTAAGCATCCCTTCTTGTTGACTGGTTTTGAGCAGAATGCTCAAACCTTCCATTGCTAAGATGAACAGTAAGGGGGAGAGTGGGAAACCTTGCCTCAGACCTCTTTCATTTTGGAAGAAAGGGGTTTCCTCCCCATTAACCAGAACTGCTATAGACGCACTAGTGACGCAACCCATAATCCACTTAGTGAAATGAATACCAAAACTAGATTGTAGGAGAATTAATATCAGATAGTCCCAGTTAATACAATCAAAATATTTTTTGAGATATAGCTTTAATATAAGTGCCTGTATCTTTTTCAGTTTAATGTTGTGTAAAAATTCTTGTGCAATACCAATGGCGTCAAGAATCTGTCGCCCTTTAAGGAAACCCAACTATTCTCCAAATATAATTCTAGATAGAAATGGTTTGATCCGATTAGCGAGAATTTTTGTAATAATTTTATAACAAAGGTTGCACAATGATATAGACCCGTAGTCTCCTAGAGAATTCAGATGGTTGGATTTTGGAATGAGTGTCAAGAAAGTAGAGTTTAATGCCCAGTTAACCCCACCTTTGATCCTGGAGTCTTCAACCAAATATCACATGTCATCGCCAACCAGCTCAAAGAAGTGTATATAAAATTCGACAGTCCATTCATCGGCTCCAGGGATTTTGTCCCTTTTGAAAGAATTAAGTACATTCCAAATCTCATATTTTGAACAGGCTCTAGAAAGTTTCTCAACTTCCACATCACTAACAAGTCTAGGAAAATGTCCAATGATGGTTGCTTGATCATAACAATTAGTAAGTCCCATATCACTGTAGGAATTGTTGAAGTAATGGTGGGCCTCTGATATGAGAATGTCTTGTCCTAAGATAATGACATAGGAGTCGGTGTTTAATTCCCAAATATGCTTGTGGTTTCTCCTGTAGCTCGCAAAGTGGTGAAAAAATTTAGTATTTTGATCCCTACACTTAATCTAGATTACTCTGCTCTTCTGACGTCAATGTTCTTCCTCGGCCAACAAGAGCTTGTTTCTCTCCTCCTCTAATGTCTTTAAATTGCTTTCCAGTTCGAGTGACCTAGTCCCCGCAGTATGTTCCAGGATCAGAGACTGTATACTTTCTTCCAGCTGTGAAAATCTATGAGTGTTTTTAATTTTCTGTAGTATAGCCCAACTTTTAAATTTCTTTTTCAAGTGTTTCAATTTCCATGCAAGTCATCTCTGTAAGTCTAATTCTTGGTGAAAATTTTGGTCACTCCAAACCTCAATGACTAGCCGCAAAAATTATGGGTCCTGTAGCCACACCAGATTAAATTTAAAAGCATATGACGAACGATGAGAGGAAGAGTCGAGTTGCAGGAAGATAGGGGCATGGTCCAAGAGGAAAGGATATTCTACCCAGGATCGGTACCTTCACGAGAGTTGTAGAAGATTTTCAGAAATGAAAACATGGTCTAGTCTGTTGGAGATACTCTACAGACCCACTCTACCATTCCTCCAGGTAGGTACTGCAACAGCCGACAGGATATCCACGAGATTGTTGCTGAGGAAAATCTCTTTGAACTGAGTGGTTGCCTGATCTTTTAAAGTTGTTTACCCCCACACCTCTTATGTAGTTAATGTAAAGTTAAAATCACTTGTAGCTATAAGATTAGGTTTAGCTAGAAGGACTTTAGCCCAGAAGGTGATCATGTCTATACAAGGGCCATAAACATTAAGGAGAGTAACCTGTCTTTTATTTGCACAACAGGTATCTGTCATCAAAATACTGCCACAACATAAGAAAGGTTCCAGATCAAACTTTATGGGATCCCAAGCTACAAGTAACCCTCTCGATCTGCCCACTGAGCTTACAACAATGACAAACCACTGTGGTCTTAAGCTACTAAGGAAAGCCCGAGATTGCTGCTTGTCGACCAGTGTTTCTTGTAAGAAAATAATGTTGAGAAGAGTTTTGTCAATAAGTTGTCTCAGGGAAGGCCTTTTTGAGGGCCCCTCCCACCCCTCTGATATTAAGGGAGAGAAGTATCATGATCGAGACCTGGCTAGGGATTTAATGCCTCTAAGCACCCCAAGTTCAACAGTTTCTGAAGTGAAAGAAGTCGGGAGAGTAACAGATGAGCAAGCTTTTCTCCGTGCACTGTGAGTTTTTATAGGTGAACTCTCTAGTCCCAAACCTCGAGACCAGGAGTAGTCTTTCCCAGAAGTTACACCAGTGTTATCATAGGGAGATGATGTAGAGGAATCCAAGTTCTCTCTGATGATAGGAGACCTTCCTTGAAAAGTAGGAATAGGAACGGGTAACAATGTCTCAATAGAGGTAGGAACCTGTGTAGACAGTATGTTCCCGAGAGTAGTAAAGCCAAAAGCATAATGTACCCCAAATTCACCAAATTAAAAAAAAAATTATTTCTAAGACATAAATCAATTTCGTTAAGCTTATAAATTAAGAGAAGGAACAATTCATTTATGTTCATAAGGATATTATTACACCAGTCTCATATACTTCGAATAGAAAATCTTCTATGGGTAAATTCCTCTCAAACCACTCCAACATACTCAAACATAAATAGGTGATATCTAGACTTAGGTCGAAGGAACCCTTTTTGTTTAGAGAGAAAAAGGGATAGCACTTTGAGGCGAAGATCGAAATCATCTCGCAGGGTCAAGATCCGGTGGAAGAACGCCAAAATTATTTGGCGAGATATCCTTAGAAGAACAAACGGTGAAGATTCTTTGGGGAAAGGTACTAAAATCCCATGGACCGTTAGATCTCATAGATTTGTGTGGGGGTTAAACTCAGGAGGAGTAGCGACCGTTGGATGGGAAAACAACAGGAGTCGTTGATCTCTCACTT
>SNQJ01S0026346.1:27369-47522 GCA_010110895.2 Picea sitchensis | reverse complement strand
TTCCAATTTCAATTATTTAGAGATAGAACTGCTAGAACTTCAATTACAGGAGTAAACATGTGCCTATAGATAGTTCGGTACCTTTCAAGCTTATCTATACATAGACAAACCTACCTAGATTTCAAAGTTAAAATCTACACCTGTAGGTGGATCTGTTCCTTCAAGTTTATACTTTGTCTAGCATTTTGTCTCAGGAGGAACCATTCCTAGTGTTTAGTCTTGATCATAAACTTCTCACAACGAACATATGTCATCCATGGAAATTATTTCGTCTTAGCACAGTGAGAGGCATAACATCAGATATACGAATCATTCAAACAAAGACTGAGCATAATTTAAAAGAGGATTAAATACAAGTTGACATTTCGGCATTCGGGACTCACTGCTACAGAATCACGGAGTTCCTTTGCTTTACTAAACCTCGAAGATCTTGAAACTCCGAAATGTAGGGCCTACAACCCCTTCGCATTTCGCAATTCGACATTTCACGTATTTTGTTTGAACAACAGGTGTTCGTAAACCCCGACACCCCGAACCCCGAAACCCCAAAAACCCCGATCGTTATCATGACTTGGCGCATGAATCTCTTTTTGTGTTCGGCGTTTGTATCGCCAAGAACCCAATTGACCTCTATTTCCCACACCCTTTTGTCCTCTATTGTTTAAGCCCTTAATTCAAATAGTTTGTCGGTAAAGGTAATTTTAAATACCAGGGTTATCGCCTTGGAGACAGGCCCTGTTTTCAAACGCTAGAAGTTGGATCGGCATACATATATATTACTAAATCATTTGATCTCAATTCGACATTCCTTATAATTATTACCAAAGTGGTTTAAATATGCCATAGCGATTATTTAGATTGGATATAATGGTCTGAGTAAAGTTCTGATTCTATAGTTTTCCTCCCAGAATAATATATGTACATACCTACTCAATCCAATTACTCCTAGATAGATCTGTCTGAAATTGCAATTACCAAAAATATAACCTTTGCCTATAGACGAATTTATACTATCAAATTCACTTGCACATGGATAACTCTGTCTCAGGTTTTTAATTCAAGAGGGGCAATCCCATAATTTAATACTTGATTATAAAACTTCATACAATGAACCGATATCATCTATGACAACCATCTCAACTTAGTACAGTTAGATACATTACAACAAATAGATATAATCATTCACACAGTTACATTACAACAATTAGATGCAATCATTCGTACAGAGAAGGTGAGATTTACATATCTGGAACAGTTCACGGAAAAACAAAGGGAACAACCATGTTCCTCCCAACCGTAGAATAGGGCAGTCAAAACCACTTGCCCGATTCACCCCCTAGTTTGACCATGAATCCATGAGGGCGAACTTGGAAAACTCCTCCTCAGCAATGTATTGCAATTCCAACTGTTATCCTCTTGCCTCACACTTACTCAGCAGTGCTCATAATAGCAAGGAAACTCATAATCCTTTCCCAACATACTTGGCAGCGTCCTGCCTCCTCGCATATGCTATTTATTCGTTTTTGCCCAGGTCTTTTTCCCTCCTTTAGGGATTTTCGCAGCTTTTCTAAATCCCTGATTTTCAGGGGCTGTCAATGGCCAAATCATTGATTTGCTACTTGTAATAATCAGCCCAGAGGTAGTTCCAACATGTTCCCCACTCATTGAGTCATGGTCAGCTAATTTTAACATGGTTGTTCCATTTGTCCTCCTACAATTAATATAAATATTTTGTTTTTATACAAGTGTCATAGTCAAAATAGTTAGTTGAGTCCAAATAGATCTCTTCCCAACAGTCACAATAATTAATTACAATATCAAATTCGAAATTCGGAATTGCCATAAATGGCAAAAATTCCCCAAATTCGAATTTACTAAAAATGAAAATAAATTTCCTGCAAATTTAAATCTCAAAAATATTTTATTTTTGGGGATGTCACAACCGATCTCCTAGAGTATGTGGGAGCATCCCCAACAAACTCAGAGTCTTCAGAAGGTAGATTTGTACAAAGGGTAACAAGACTTGTAGAGTGGAAAGGGTTGGTAGGTAAGGTGACCCCACAGGGAACCAATGAGGGAGCCCTATAGTCTCGGGAGGAAGAGGACAACAACGGGGGTGGTAAAATCTGTGAAGTCTTTCGTTCCAGTAAAGTCTGTGAAGTCTCTCATTCCACGGAAGGTGAAAGAGCAGTGGACAAAACCTGCAAAGGTTCAGTCAAGGTATCTTGCATAGGTCCCATCCCCAAGATAAAGAAGAGTCCAAATTATCCATTTCCCAAGATGATAGGGTGAAGTATAACAAAGGACAGAGAAGCTTGAGCTTACATGTGAGAGTGTCGAGTGGCGTAGTTGTCCAGTCCCCTTCATCCACAAATTCTCCAGTCGCCACGTCGAAAGAGTCTACACTTGGTGAGTCCTCCCGAGAGAATTTTCGAAGATAAGAAGCTTCTGATTCTTCTTCTTCTATCTCTCCCATGCAATCACGACGTAGGTGTCCAGTCCTGTGACAACAAGTGCATCGAAAATGAATGCCAAGGTAATCCAAGCATTGGGTCACAGTGCGACCTCGCCAGAATATATCCAGAGTCTCCGATAGTCCCACATGTATATCCATCTCCACCAGGATCGTAGCCATCCTTCTGTCGGAACCCTTAAGTAGACTTTCATCTGGACTGATAAAATGACCAAGCTCATTGCCTATGGCAGCAAGAGCTTTCTCTGTCCAAAGTTGGAGGGGAAGACCAGGGAGAAATACCCACAGGTGGCGAAATCAAAAGTATTTCATGGAAGAATCAAAACTAACCCGCCATCTTTTGAGCATTAAGCTGCAGCCACTGATAGCCCAGAGTGTATCTAAAATCCACTGCGAATCCTCCGATGTCTTAAAAAGAAGACCAAACTAGCCATGAGAGAGGAGAAGAGGTCGACACTCTTCCAGAGGGCCTCGTCAGCCGCACTCATTAGTGCGCTGACCTCAACCTCCATCAGGAAGTTGCTGGAAGCACTCGCTAGAGACTTCCACCTCGCTCCACAAGACCTGTGCCAGACTTCGACAAGACCTCCACTGAGTAAAAAATAATAAGTTAATAAGTTAGCTCTGCAATAACTGTTGTCAAGCAAGGTGTCTCATCAGACAAGGAGAAGTTATGAGGGATAACGTAGGCACCTATGTCAGTGAGTAAGTCAGATCCACCAAGTCCGATGCAAAACCATGGATCTATCTTGAGTGTAGTACAGTCCTAAACTAGTAGGTTCAGGGCACCAACCACCATTAAAGAGCTTCCACCATGTCCGATGCAAAACTAGGGATCTATCCTAAGTGTAGTATAGTCCTAAACTAGTAGGTTCAGGGCACTAACCGCCATTAAAGAGCTTCTAGAGCACCGGTCTAAACTAGAGCCTCTAGCCCCTCCCGTTGAAAGAGATAGGAGACCATGGAATGCATATATAGTGTTGTTTATTTGGAGTTTTGCTTTGTGAAAGGTCACCCCACCTTAGGAGGCAAGTAAACATTATTTTCCTTCTTCACATTATCATAATACAAGGGTATCTTTTATAGAATTCATCTTATTGTCTCTTGCTTCTAGTTATTTTGCAATTATATTCTCTATATACATGGTTGTGTTTCAAGTTTAAGGGTTAAGGAACATTACAAGTGGTATCAAAGCTCTTTCCTAAGCCATCACGACTCTAAATTTTAGTAAAATTCTTTTTAGGCTAGAGAATTGTTGTAGTAAACCTTGATAGGTATAAGAGAGAGTAAACCATGAAAATTTAGAAATAAATTAAACATCTAAGGTACCAAAGAATTCACCATGAACAACACAATAATATAGAGAGAAGAGCCCTTAAGGTAGGGTAACACCATCAAATACTCCTTATGGAAGGAATCACTCCACAAACCATGTTTATTACAAGACAATATAATTCAACACACATCCAATACAATGATACTCATGTGTATTTATACTTTATCATGAGTATTTCTAGGGGTCTTATGCCAACTACCCCTAATTATTATATTCTTTCCTTTTAATTACATAGTGCACCTATTATATTATTACGATCACATTACATTCATTATCCCCTTAGGTGCCTCCCTAGTTAGCCGATACTACCATCACTATGTACATTAAATTACATCCCCTTGGCATGTTTCATCCTAGAAACATGGGAAGAAGCCATATAATATGACCTACTAAGCAATGTAGTCAACTGGTACCATGCACAAGCATCCATCCATCCTAGTGAAATGTGGACATGGGGCCAACTGTGGCCTTTCCTTGATCTTGATTTGGTTTCTTCTTGGAATCCATGACTTTGTTGTGTTACTCTAATATCTCCATGCATTTCTTTAAGTCGTCCATGTGCCTCCATATTGGTTTCCTCGCTAGTTCCATGTTCCAACACAACTTTTAGCCAGTGGTCGAAGCTTAACGACTTGTGGAATAAGGATGATCTAGTTCTTTGCTTACAAGGCTAGTTTGGTAGAGTAGACTTGAAACCTTTTAGAATTCTTCCTTTTCTTGTCATTTGGGGATTTTATTGTCCCACAACAGTCAACTCTTCGTAGATAAACCTTTTCCAACTTCCTAGGTATATGCTCATGTGGTGGTTCTATACAAGATTCTTAGGAAAGAAAATGCTCCAACGCTGCCACAACAAGTAGGGTAGTTGTTGATTGATAAAAACTCTAGTTGAGTTTTTTTCGATGGGTTGTGTCAAGGACCGAAACATCTTTGTGAACTGGGAGCAATATTATATATCTCGGAAAATCATCACATCTCCATGAAGGCGTGTAGTGGACGAACATCTAATAACAGGGTCGACATTAAATTTTTTATTAAGAAAATCCTTTGATTTAGGATTACAATGAAATACAAGTTTATGGGGACTCATCACTAGTGGTAAACTAAATGACTGGTAAGCAAAGAATTTATAATTTGGACTTAATGGATCCGACGAAAAATCTAAAAGAGTTGGCTTCAATCTTTGAATCTTTTTCCATTTGCCATATCTATAGGGCACTGAATCCACTGTCGGACAAACTTTCTAAGGAAGGTTCAAACATGCCTATGGGTGAAGTTCAGTTGGTGGAAGTCAAAGATGGCGAGACTCTTGAATCTCGCCAAAATTTGTGGACTTAAAGGACATGTTGGTTCAGTGCCAACGAAAGTGTTTTTGTCATATTAAAAGTTATAGAACTCTAAATGTAACTTTTGTATCACATTAAACATAGACAATCAATAATTAATTTTAACAATAAGAGTCAATGATCAAGTGGATAAACAATATGAACATTTTTAAAAATGGAGAAAATATGACATGAGATAACATACGGAGATTGTATTTTTATTTTACTAATATTTTTATTTTTAATTTTTAATTTTTAATTTTTAGTATTTGTATCATAAATGAAAGTGGGTTACTCCCTTTTAATACTAACACCCTCTTCGTAGATAATAAAAATATCTTATAGAAATGAGTTCCAGTCCTTTGATGTAATTTACACTTAAAAATGGCCCTAAAAATAGCTTTAGTTTAAGTGTGGAGCTCATCGTTGTTTTTATTATTATCCAAATGCTTTATCCCGAAGTGGTTTGGACGAATGGTAGTCGTCTCGCACCATGAAGACACCAACTCAACGATATAGGGGCGACTCGACTCAGATTCAAATTTGCGGTTTAACTGCTCAATATATCTTGAGTACAGATATATTGAGCCAAGAGTTATAGAGACAACAACTAGATCGATACCTGATGAAACAAATGATTATAAACCCTCATTACCAATTCCCCTCTCCCCAAAAAAAAAATTGTCCATAAAATCTTGAACGTCAAATGCTTAAAATAACTACACTAAAAGGAACTAATAAACCACCTTAACCTTGTTTGTTATTATGTGGTCCTCCTTTCCCATTGTATGTATGAATCACATGGCTTTGATGATTTTACACCGTAGGTCAATAAAAGCGATGCATAAGACGGGTGATATCTTAAATTGGTCCTTTTTGTTCTTTGGCATTCAACTTTCAATACACCACTATTTTTGGCATTCAACTTCCGTTACACCAGAGAGCAGGTGAGTAGCTTGGGAAAAACGCTGCATAACCTATTTATTTGGGCTCACATTTTATTGGGCTTTACAAAGCCAGAAACAGAGAGAATGGCAGAGATAAATATGGAAGATGGAGACGTGGAAATGGTAGATGCAGCTCAAGAAGAAATTGAGGAATATTTGGTGTTAAAATGTAATGGATGTCTGGCCATGGCATCGCTCGTCACAGGATGCGGCCATGTCTTTTGCCAGTCCTGTGTAAATAATTTGGTCTTCGGTACTCGGCAATGCCGGCAATGTCCAGTATGCCAATTTCACGTCTGTCAGAAGATGATATTCCCTATTTATAGCAGCAGTGCCAAAGAAGATTCTCATCCTGAGTGCGGTATATGCTTGGAGAGAGCTGCACCACAGGCACTTGTAACAAAATGTGGTCATCTATTTTGCAAGGACTGCCTTCAGCACTGGTTCCACACAAAGCATAATTGTCCGGTTTGCCGAGAACATGCAAGTCCGAAGTTCTCAATTCCAATCGGATTTACCAGCACCGCATCAGTAATGAACCAATGCAGGGGCTAATTGTTATGCGTGGCTTTGGCTTTGGCTTTCCATTTTATATACCATGAGATGAGCCGAATCTTTCTCGTTCTCTCCCACAAAAAAAATTCCTCTGTTCAGGTAAGAGACTAAATCACATCCTATAATTTTAAGTTCTGTACATATCTTTTAATGCTCTGTACATATCTTTTACTGATCTGATTCCTTTTTCAATGCATTGGTTAATTGATAGTTGTGGCTTTGGCTTTCGATACCGTATGCATGAGATGAGCTGAGTCTTTCTCGCTCTCTCACAAAAAAAAAAATCAGGGGAGGGGGAGCGTGCACTACATTCTGTAGCTAGCTACAACGCTTCCTCTGCGAGCCTAGCTTTTGCATTCCCTAAAGCATTAGCCTGCTCGCACACCCCAACCCGCCAATACCCAAAATAAAACAGAAATTACGTTTTTCATTTTATGTTTTGCAGGCCAAGTGTTATCATGTGTTCTTTTCCGAATTTCCTCTGTTCAGGCAAGAGACTAAAGTACATCTTGTGATTTTAGCTCTGTACATATATTTTTGTTGTTTGTTTTCAGTACTCAACCACTTGTTATCTGTGATTTTATGCTGTTTTACTTTTTTGAATAGTTCGTTTTCTGCTGTTTTAATCTGCCCCTTTCATAACAGCCATAAGGCTGAAATTCATAGGGTAAAGATCCTAGAAACCTCTCTAGGTTTTGATGTGAAATTTTTGTTTTTGCATTAAATCTCCAATTTTGGAGAAGAGTACACATAATGGGGCCTATGCCGGTAACGAAGCTACCTAGCTGGTGGGAATGGCGCTATGTACCTGTTTTGTTGTATATTTTTATTGATAATCAGATACACATTAGCCTATCATTTGTTTATTATCCAGGGATAATATGAAATTCTTGCCAGGCTCAAAGGATGAGCTTCGCCCTTGTGCAAGAAATTAGAACTCATTAGTTTTATACTCCATGTGTAAAGGCAAAGGATATCCATCATGTACTGATGTGAATATGGCAAGGTTAGAGTCCCACAAGAGCTATTGGTGTAGGCTTTTTCCTACAGTTTTTAGATTATGGATGTTAGTTTTAACCTTTGGAGTAGGTTCTCCATTGGGAGTTTTGCAAGTTGGCCATATGTCTTTCCCTAATACTGTGGGATAGTTCACTATGCAAAGTTCAAACAGTGCATGAGTTGAGTATCACATTCCCTTGATTCAGCAGGCCTGTGTTGCATGTTAATGAGCATTGTTATCTCTTTATTTTCTTGTACTTGTGATTTATGTGTGGAAAGCCAGACTTAACATTAATTTGCTAGTTCTAATAAAGAGATACAATAAGGTTTTAAAAGGATGCAAGAGATTGTCAGGTCTAAGAAATTTTGTGGCATTTATCTTTTATTGGGAAATATTGTCTAAGCTCCAATATATGCATCTCTCTACTGCCATTCCAGATAAACATGCAACCATTAAGACAGTTACTTTGACAATGCCAACATACAATATTCTAAGTATGCCAATTATATTGTTACAAATTTGGAACTGTTGTTTTATTAGTGGCTTGTATACCATTCCCTTGTGAAGGTAAGATGTATGTTGTGTAATGAGCTTCATTCTGAAGTTGCTCTCCTATTTACAGTAATTCCTAAGGTTTTTTTGTCTCCCTTAGTTGAATTATGTAGTAGATCATGAATTTACATCTTTTCTTGGATTGCTAAATGTTAACTTTTAGGTAGCTTGGATGTACTTTTGCATTGGCAGTGCCTAGCATGTGGGGGAGGTGTCCGAGTGGATTTTATATAATGACTAAAGTGACCTTTTTGTAGTTAGTGACAAGTGATTTAGAATCATCTCAAGAGATAGAATCAAAGATCAGATCTTGTCGTTCATTCACACTGTGAATAGAGGGTTTTAGTCATTGGGAGATTATAAAAGCAGATCTAAGGAGAGTGGAGCAGCACCCTGGCCAGTGCATAGGAGCAAGAGGAGTCTTGCTCATGTACTTGTGTGGGCAGGGCGCTGAGGAAAGGAGTCTTGCTCATACTTGTATGCAGTGGGCAGAGCTACAGGGGAAGGGTGTGGGGGCAGCGAGGGAGATAGCAGCCAGGTGGGCTCGGCTATCTAATACAGCATTGTCATCCTCTGATGGGCCATTATCCATTTGGAGCCAGGTTTTATCCCTAATAAATCAAGCACAGAACTGGTTTCCCGCAAGGGTTTTTCCCAACTTTGTTTATCCGATTCTTGTGTGCAAATGTGTTTGGTTTTCTGTTTTATGCTTCAGCTTATATTTCGTTTGAAAACCTCGCTGTGCTAATAATTAATAAATCGAGTTTATTTGGATTGTTAGCCAAGTGCTGGATTCTGAAAAACAACACTAAACTGGCTCTTGTTCTCACTATTGGAGTAAGAGTATAACCAGAAGAATGTGTTCACAATAAATTGTGTGGACTTCTATAATAGGTCTTCTAACCTTTGTACTGTATGCATTTTGTCCTTTGACTATGTTATTAAGGATTCATTAAAGCATCAGGTATTGTCCATTATGTCTGATATTTTATTAGGAGATGTTTTTTCCTAGCTATCATGGAGTGCAGTTAGTTATCTCAACTCTGACAGCTGTTTTGTTGATGCTTCTACATTTTTTCCAATCTCCAAACAGGGTTTCTTACCAAGTCGTCTCCAACTATTTTATAAGTTTGGCCAAGTTGTTTCCAATTTTGAATATGGATCCTTGTATGTTACAGACCCATCCTTTGGGAAACTATTACCTTGCTTAGTTGTGCAATTTACTTTTAGGTCGTTGCTGCTTTATAAGGGCTTTTGTTTAAATTAGACTACCTGAGCACTCCAACTATCTGTCAATAAAGTAGAACTAAAAATACTTTAAGCTCTACTTTCCTTTGTTTTCTGTGTTTGGATCAGTCTTGTTCACAAAACAGATAAAAGTGATTCAGTTTCCTCTTTACTATTGATTGCCCAATCAAGAGATCAATAACATTAGAGAAATAAACAAACGCTTTCACTAGGATTATTATAATATTCAACTTTAAACTTTTTCATGGATCGATTCATCTTAAGTTGGTATAGCACTGAGTATTTTAGGAGAATATAATGCTCTTGCTCTTTAACCCAACTAAAAGACAAATATATGAAAATTGAAATGTTGATGCAGGAAGTCCTTTTTGAGGAGTACAGGATTTCTAGTCAGGATGATGATCACATTGCATTTACTGTGGACTTGGCTCTGCTACTTCGAGCTCTCAAAAGCAGTGTCAGTATGGACGGTGAAAAGCTGCAAGTTAAACTTGTGAAGAAACGTCCTATTGCAACAGAGAGGCCAATGCCTTATCTAACTTTTGAGAGCAAGGTTTTGTTCAAACAGCGAACATAACATCTAGATTTGTTGTTATTAAAACAGGCATTTATACCATCATGGTTAACCTGACATGTTAAAGAAAACTCAGAAAAATGAACATTTGCATACATTGTCTTCTGTGGACCTGAACAAGTTAATTCCTACCTTGGTGTAGGGTGGTTATAAGTCAGCAATCATTTAAGACATTCCAGTGTCAAACCCATTGTCAAGGGTGGACGTTCATGAATTGCTGTCTGCTCTTGACATGGCTCAAGATTTGCCACAAGTGATTATTTTGGTTAATAGCATAGTTCTTGAAAGTTGCTTGTGTATTAACTCCATTTATCTCATCTTTAATTACAAGTTCATTCTGCAGACTTTGGTTCAAGTACCGGATTTACTTCAATTGTAGTCTCTTGTTTATCACCTCAAGAATGTTGGTGAGGTGCTTGATGTTTCAATTACTCAACATGGAGACTTCCGTTTGCAAGTCTGTACAACTTTTGTCACAGTTGGCTGAGAGTATAGTAGGCTAAGGGTTGTTGGTGTTCGAGGTACAGTGATATTTTAGGGGCACTTCAGCTTTTGGCTAAACTTTACCAACTTTGGTTAGAACTGTTCCACAAAGTCTAAATGATGTTAGATAGAATCAAGAGACCAGTTTTTAACGGAAAACTGGAGATTTGAAAGCTGTGTAAGAATGTACCTATTCTAAGTTCAAACTGTGAAGGTCTTTGAACTGCCAGTGTATGAATCTTGTTTTGAAACCTACTGTGTTAGAATTTTAGGGAGAAAATAAAACATTATCCTTTAAAATTGATCACCACTGTAGATAAAGATCAACATTTAAAACAAAATTCTGAAGTAGATAAAATACGAAATTATAAATCTGAACATGCTAAGGAGAACTAATCTTAAACTAGGACTGATCATGAACAGGAGAAAACATTTCTGAATATTATCTTGAGTTAGTAAACATTAGTAAAACAAAATCTGAACTTACCTTAGCAAAAACAATTTATAGAAGTACCTGAAGTGTGGCTGTCCTATTTCTTTATGCTCAGAAAAGTTATGAAGGTCATGGATCAAACCCTCAAGGGTTTGATCTCATCATGATATAAATGGAAAGTCTTGCCAAGAAGATCTTAGAATAGAAAATCAGCATCGAGTACAGGGCTGAAAAGGAAAAACCCCAATGACAAACAAGGGGGTGAAAGAGACCCCAAACAGCCCAAGCAAACACTGTCAAAAATAAAGAACTGTCACAGAAAAATGGACAGCTCTGAGTAGCAGCCTTAGGGTTGTCTTAACATGCCCTAGAGGCTGTAAATAATAAGTGACAGCAGCCACACTGGAACCACATCAACAACAACCAAAGAAAAAGGCTAGTGGTAGCCTAGGAGGGGCAGAGGCGGCCTAGGATAGGCTAGTGGCAATCTAGAAGGACCTGTGGAGGAGGCTGCAGCACATATAAAGCTAGAGGAGGGTCTGCTCCACTCAAACACAGCAAGAGGGAAAGGCTGTGGCACCAACTGCCTGCCTACAACAAAGGGAAACATGAAGCTCCAACCAGCTAAAAAGAAAACTCAAAGGAGACAGTAACCCCAAAATAAAGAAAATTGAAAAAGATAGCCACAGAAAATCAGACCAAGAGTGAGGAAGGATGAGTGGTAGAAGAGGGGCTGCGGCACCTGTAGCAGCATGGGGGGAGGGCTGCACTACTTCATAAGACAAGAGGAGACCATAAACAGGACAACTACACCCTACTCCAGCACAAGAGGACTCCAAACAGCAAGAGAGATAAAGCATAAGGAGGCCGAACCCTCAAACAAAAAATAGAAACACCCTTCAAGTAGGCCGCACCAAAAAAATTTCAGAACTGAACAAGAGTAGCCACAGTAAGATCTGATCAAGAGAAGAGTGGGAGAAAAAATGTATTAAGAGAGTGAAGGGTGAGGTTCTTTTTATAGGTTAGGAAGAGGGTTAGGGTTAATTAAATTAACCCTAGCTTTTAGGTTTATTTAAAACTCAATTAAATTAAGATAATAATAAAAATAATAAAAATATTGCAATTAATAAAAATATTAATTATAAAATCAACAGATAAGTGACTAGACCAACACCACAATAACACTAAAAGGGGACAAGAATTTGACAGGGGAGGTAACAAGACAAAGTCAAGGGGTCTTCTTGTGTGAATGTCCACATGAGTCTCGTGATTTAACTTATAAGCTTTTATCATCCCAGCATAAGAGGAACAATCAATGATGTGGTCATGTCCATCTTTGTAGATGCTCCTAGGTCTCATGGAGTATCCCGGGATAGAGGAAGAGAATCACACATCATCACATCTTGGTACTCAACCAAGACCAACCTGGTCCCAGACCAGGGTTGCCCCCACTTAACACATCCCGGGGCCTTAGAACACATCTAGGATCTTTATCTACTAAGGTACAAGACCAAGGATAAATCCAAGCGTTAAGCAAGGATTCTCTGGAACACATCCAGGGGCTCTAGAACACATCGAGAGACTTACATCATCAACCACCAAAGGAACAAATACCAGAATCAATCAAGCACCAAGCAAGGATTCCACAAACCACATTCAGGGGCCCTAGACAAATCTAGGAACTTATCTCAACCAAGGAACATATCCTAGGATCAATCCAAGCACCGAGCCAGGATTCCTTGGAACACATCTAGGGACTTATTGCTTGGTCGAAGACCAAGAACCCGCCGATATCTTGGGGGCCCTCACTAGGGTCTTTTGCCATGTCTCTGACTGTTTGGTCCCAAACCAGGAACCCTAGGAGTGTATTGTGGGCCCTAGATATTATATAGGGTATTTTCCATCCTCTCGAAGAATGGTTCTTACAGTTGCACTAATTTCAACACCACCTATAGTAGAAAACTTGATGATATGAGAGCAATCTTTCCTTGGAAACCAAAAGATATTTTAGATAAAATA
The DNA here is from genome assembly GCA_010110895.2 of Picea sitchensis. Taxonomy (NCBI): domain Eukaryota; kingdom Viridiplantae; phylum Streptophyta; class Pinopsida; order Pinales; family Pinaceae; genus Picea; species Picea sitchensis. The sequence goes on along the minus strand of SNQJ01S0026346.1, from coordinate 34,577 downwards.
TCACATGTTGCCTTGTTAAGAAAGCAAAATATGAATGCTAAAATGAACCATTCGGATTATAACCCTATTTGTACGAGGTCTCAACAATGGTATAAAATCTAACTGGTAATAAAATATATGCTATGAATTGAATATTTTGACAACACTATTTGGAAGTGGTTTTCTCAGTTCATCAAAAACATTACTTGGTTTATTCTCTTTAAAACTGTTTTTGGTCTTTGCAAGTCATCTAATTTTTGTCCAGACAATTGAGAGCCTTTCTTTTCATTCACAATTGTTCCAATACCCATGGTTTGACTTATGTGTGTGACAATTTATCCAGTTGTTTATTCTGTATGTGTGGGATAAACCTAATCACCTTAGATGCACATATAACATAGCATGTTTCACATTGATTTTTCGGTATGCACTTCTTCATAGTTTTCATACATTGGAATGAATAATAACTACATGCTATTATATGCTATAAAGTTGTCTAGTGCAGATGACCATTCTTATGGCACAACTTCATAACACAAACCATTCCCTAGATATTGAAGCTCTTCCTCTGACTCAAGTGGGGCTTCCCTAGGTTAATATTGCTAGGACTTAGGGCAATGATGTGAAGAGTGAGTCTAGGCAAAATGTTTTTTTGTAAGCTTTAGGGTATGAAAAATGATGAGGATTGAAGATTAGTGTCTTTTTATTGGACACATCGAGTCGAAAATTGCAACTTCAATGGAGGAAAAATGGCAAAGAAAAATAAAAGAGTTAGCCCTAAGGGGATGTACAATCACAGTAAGTGTAATCCCTTTAGGAAGAGGAGGAGAGTGAATTAGAGTGTGATTGTACAATCACAATCCCTAATGTTGTCTTATGTTTTCTATGACTTCTAAGATATCAAGGTGGAAACTAGGCCAAACCCTAGGGGATGTACCATCACAATCCTTAAAATTTAACCAAGAAGAAGAAAGAGACAAAGAGTAGGGGATGTACCATCTGATCCATAAATGGCCTTAAATGCTCCAGCAGGCAAGGCAGAATGAGAACAAGGAAGGGGATGCACCGTTACAATCCTTAGGGTTTCAAACAAAATTATCCAAGAACAAGATATCATGCAAGTTATCAACCATTAGATAGAGCATTCACTTAAACACCATGAATAAACATAAATACTTGGAGAGAACCCTTACTAGACAAGTTGTTACACATGAAGGAACCCTAGAACATGAATCATCCACCAAAACAAAAAGAAACATCCACAAGTAATCTCCTCAATAAAACTTCCTTATCTTCCATCATAGCACAAATCCTTAAATCAAAGATACTCCAACCAAGTATCAGACCTCCTAAGGGATATCTGTCTCAAGATGTTGTGTGAAAATGAGAGGAAGTGCCTATATGACAATCCCCACTTTTGTAATCATCTCTCCTTGAGAGGGAACTCGACACGGTTTGTGAGGACCTTTTTTTTGTAACACCAGTGGATTCATCCACCACCGGTTAATATAATATTACTTAGTTTTGTTAAAAAAAAGAAAAATACAAGGAAGTACACCTCTATTTATAGAGGAGGTGCTCAACTTCCTCTACATTAAAATATTGATTTCTTAGGCTAAAAGCCCCTAATCTAACCTATGGAGGGGCAAAAGGTCCTCTTCACTAATTAAATAATCTAAAATTTACAAAATAGGGGTTGTTTAAGCCACATGTACAAAATCAAGGGGAACAACCCTTAGAGAAGGAACCAGTCTTTGTAAAGAGGAAGGGAACAGGGCTTCCAATCCATTAGCATGCAGCCTCCAAAGGGGCTACTGTGTGCATGGATTCTTTAATAAGTCTTCCAACTTGTCATTCCTAGTGGGCACACAAACCTCGTACTTCCATAGCATTATCCAAGAGGATTCCTAGTGGGCACACAAACCTCGTACTTCCATAGCATTATCCAAGAGGGGATTTCACAAGCCACATTCAACCCCCAAAGGCCCTTCCAAGCATCAAACACTTCCAAATGGAGGATAACAACATCCCAATCTTTCCTCACATGTGGATGTAAAGGCTTCATACTGGGTGTTTATGTCTTCAAAAGGTAGGCAGGTCCTCATATTATGCAAGGTCAACACTTTCAGACAGGGGTCGGCTCTGAATATAGCAATATCAAGGCCCCCAAATCAAGTCGGCCCTGGTATAATAGCTGATTTATTAAATTATAGATCGACTTCCCATTATTCCAAGGAAAATCAATATATATATATATATATAACCCTTAAACCTCATCATATTCTTTCAGACTGTCATTCCATGGGGCACTTGTTACAGCATTAGGGCACATTGTATCTGTTTCAAAAGGTAAGCTAAATTTGCTCATTTTTCTCACAAATTCAATCATCCCGCCATTTGATTTGGACTTTGGGATCAGTCAAAAACCATTTAATTTTGCACAGAGACCTTTTAATTTGCAAAAGGCTATCCGTAGATCCAACATTAACACCTGACTATGCAACAACATCCTTCTGCAACTTTCCCCTCAAACATCTATAGTATTCCCCAAGAAATGTTGACCCAATGTCACAAAACTTGCTTCTTGATTAGACATAAATGAAGCTAAAGATGACACTTCCAGTGAAAACATTCTGTCGAACACCAAGAATTGTAGAAAGTCGAAGACCATTATCAGCATAAAATTCTTCCCAAAGGTTATGCATTTTTAAAGCTTCCTCGAAGTAGCTGTCCTGATTAATGTCAATGGTTTGAACCACATCTCCACGAGTAAAGATTATTGCACGGTTTTGGTTTTCTGGCTTTCCTTAGATCTGACAGGTCACAACATATGTGAACTTTAGATCTTCTCCTGCATGTGCTTCCCGTGATAACTCATACCCACGCATAGTAGTTATATTGGAATCAGGAAGGACATTCTCAAGGTCATCATAGACTGGCCTTTCCATATAGCTTTTCAGCACAAGTGCTCTTCGACAGTACATCATGCCCCGAACAGTTCTAGCTAATGTCTGTCCTTTATAAGAAGCCCATAGACACAATTCCAAAACGTCGTTTGGATTTTCCTTAAGCTCTGACACAAGTGTATGTTCATCTGATCCAATATGCTCCAAAAAATTCATCTGAATGAAAGCATTTCTTGCACAGGTTTTGCTGGTGCCATTTCCATGAACAAGGAATTCATGAAAAATCGTAATCAGTGTCCTGCCTCCAAATTCTTTGGAATATTGGCAGCAGAATCTTTGATAGTCATGAGTAAATGAAACCGCTTCATTTGTTGTCTCAGTTCTGGATCTTTGGGCCATTCCAGCTTAGAGAACAGTTGTCCTTCATTCCTCGCTTTTGCCAAGATTCTCCACATGTCTATCGTTGATAAAATGAGCCTCATTCAATATGACTCGATCCCATTTGACTGAGTGTAGAATAGATCACCCCACGTCACCTGATGAACCTGAGGCATTATTTGCAGCCTGTTCAGTATCTTCAAAATCAATTTTGTGATTTGTGTTTCCTTCCAGTGCCAGAAGCATGTTCCAAGTTTTCATCATCTATTGATGTATCTTTTGACATAATCCTGAAGCCTGAACTGCATGGGGCTCAATGATTGATTTCCCAGGAATGCCTCCAGGGCAACTATTTACCACCCTTGAAATATGTCCATCACTGACAGTTGGAACACTGCTAGATGAAGTAAGCTGTAATTCTTCAATTCCGTGTGGTACGGATCTCACCCCATTCAGTTCCAACTTGATTTTCATTCTCAGCTCCATACGGTTACTCCTAGACATCTGAGAAACTGCAATAACATATGTGGGAGCTCCAAGAGCATCCATTTTATGGTCTGGGGAATTAAGATTTGTAGTTCTCCTCTTGAGGGTACATGAATCCTCTGAGGCTGTCTCAGAATCAAACCCAGCAGAAGCTTTAATACTTCCATTTTTTTAAAATATTTAACCTTCTGCCTTCTTCCATCTGAATCCCATGTAACTTCAACCTATTCACTCAATCTTCGATCTTCAAAACCTCAAGCAGATGCCCAACAAAGTGGTGGGTAACATCTGGCTCCATCTTGGGGACAAGTGTTTCTCTCTGGACCACTTGAGAACCCCAGAATTTCATCATGCAAGAAGGAAAGGCCAAGTAAAGCCAGCGAGCCAATGCAATCACTTCATCATCTCGTGGGTATAGTGTCCTTTTACCCTGTGTTTGGCAACCAATGAAAACAAGGCAATGTCAAAGTCCAAATGTTTGTGGGCTGGCTTTTCCACCACTACTGGGCTCAAAACAGACTTGGGTATCTGCACATCACTAGGTTGAAATTCATCCTGGTGCTGACAGGCACATGTATGTTTCATCCCTCTTTGGATAGGGATGTCGTTATTAGTAATTACAGCTGGACCATGAAATGTTTTTCTGCTTTCCCAACCATTTCCAAATCTTTCCTTTGCTGTCACTGATTTTGGTATTTAAGACACAACGACCAGCCTGACAAACCAACAAATTATGTCCTACATAGACCTTAGCTATAGAAAAATCATCAGCGAGGGTTATGGGTTCTTTGTCTAATCCTGGTTCACAATACTTGGAAATAATATCATCAAAGGTTTGCAAAACTACACTATGTTGTTCATTGGTGATACTCTTCTCAGTATCTCCCCTGGTGTGTGTGAATGGTGTATGCCAAAGCTCCATATCTGCATCAGTGTTGGTGGCCATATTATTGCACAAATTCACACTTGTTGAGTTAAAGTCTGAAAGTTCCAAGTGTGATTTCGTGTAACTGAGAGGGAAGGCCACTTTCACCTCACCAACCCTCTTTCACTTCAGGCCAGCTCTCCTCCGGCTCAAGGGGGTTTCCTGGGATTAAGATTACTAGGACTTGAGGGCAAGGAAGCTTAATGTGGAGAGTGAAGTCCAGACAAAATGAGTTTGGGCAGCTTTAGAGTGTTAAAGAAAATTAGTTGGAGGTCTGAAGATCAATTGTAATGCCCCATATCTTGGCCTTTAGGGAGTTAGAACATTGATTGTTTACTCATCTTAGTAATTCAATCCTTAACATTTGTTTGGGCTTAGTTAGATTGGGATAGATATTTGAGATATGTACATCTTGACCTAATTATGGGTTGCATGATATTACTTTCATTGTTGTATATTCATTATGATGATAGCTCTTTGGTTTGTTTAAACATGCAAGTTAAAATGTGGAATTTAGGTACGTGGATACTAGTTCAAGTTATGATGTGAATGCATAACATATGTCAGGCATGATAAAAATAAACATGCATTTCTTAAATTGAACGTCAATACAGATATGGATCCTTATATGAAATTATTATGTATATGCATAGATATGAGTTATTGGTGAATTAACTTTCAGGTTAATGACTGTAGTGTTGAGGTGACTTGGATATCGTAGATATCAAGAAGATAGTATATGTTATATGTTGTACTTATTATTTAATTTATGATTCAAAACATTGCTATGATTTGTGGTGAGTTTGGTTTTGACAGGACACACAGCTTGCCTAGAGTGGTTGTTTGATGACGTGACTCTAAGAACAGTAGTTGCACAATAGGGCTTGATGTAGGGTGTTGACCCTAGTTCTATAAGGAGGGGTGGAGGTATTTCTCACTGTTTATCCTCTGAAACCTAGAGTCGTGGGAGGCCCGTGTGAAGTCACGCTCCCCTAGACGTGTGATGGTGACTGCTAGTTATGTTGACCCTAGTTCTATAAGGAGGGGTGGAGGTATTTCCCACTGTTTATCCTCCAAAACCTAGAGTCGTGGGAGGATTGTGTGGAGTCACGCTCCCCTAGACGTGTGATGGCGAATGCTAGTTGCCTATTGTGGAAGCTTGGTCGATATGTATGACACTTCCGCTTACGGGTTCTATCTGGAGTTAGGTCAATATAGTTGACGCTCCAGCTTAGTCCAACAGAGGAAATGATAGGATGAAAGATGGAAGCAGGTTAGGAAGGAATGATGCTTCGATGTTAATTGAGAATACTGATTGGGGATTAGAGATGCCACTATTGTTTACTCACTTGGATTCTACCATGTTTAAAACCCTCTTTGATTTCCTATTGATATTTTAAGTGTGATAATGAGTTATTGATGAATTGATGTAATTTTGATCATTAAAATTATTAAATGATGCATTACTTGATCTGCTGTCCTACATGTCTTGGTGATCATATAGGAACTATGCACTATAGACAATGGTTGTTTATCGTTAGTACATACATGAGATATGTGTCCGCTAGCTACGCACACATACCCTACCTATGTACACTAATACAATTAATTAATGTATTAATTATTAAAGTAAATTATTAACTATTTAATTGAATGATTATTGAATATGTAAATTATATTGCATGCAAAATATCTAGAAGCATTAAATACCTTTTGACTTTGATAAATGGTGGGTATGATAAATTGAATGAGCATGGTGGGGTGTTATGTACATTTTAGAGAAAATTGTCAAATAACATTTATTAGCTAGCATGAGAAGAAATACTTTTCATTTTGTTCATTGTTGTTTAATGCAAGTCATTTATATTTTAGTTTTATTTTAATCTTTTCCCAAAAAAACTAGATAAGGGAGGTTGATGGATAATAACAAGGGTGGTTGAGGAGACTTGGAAAAGTGTGTATGGAAACTTGATAAATAGGAAGAAGAAGTAGTGAGGAAGGGAGGATGGAGAGGTTTGAGCATGATGAGAGGTTGTGAAATCTTTGGAAGATATATTTCTTATGATGGTTTTTCTTTGAGCATTTGTGCTTTGCTGTTCTTGGAGTCACGGGCATGGAGAGCTAAGAAACTGAAAGGTTTCTTGGAGCTAGGAAGCCGGCTAGGCTCCTAGTTGGCTGGGAGGATTTCGTTGTTTCACTCTGGGCAAGGGAAAAGAATGCTTGGAAGAGCCCATGACTACATTACAACCGATGAGCTTCGACAAGCTAAGGAGGAGGTATTTTTCGGTGGTATTTGGTTATTGATATTTTGTATATACTATTGTTTTAAGTTTTAAATCATAGAGTTAACATATTACTTATTTCATCATATTATCTAGATTTATCATTGAACAAATGTAGAAGAATTGTGTAAATGAAATTCAATGAAATTATGCTAAAACAAAGTTGTTATTGTGTATGTATTTAATGAAAGATTAATTGGATGGGTGTTACATATGGTATCAGAGCCCGGTTTCAAAACTGAAACTCGGGCT
>SNQJ01S0026345.1:86784-124152 GCA_010110895.2 Picea sitchensis | reverse complement strand
TCTCGGGGGGGTCCGATATGCCCTCTCGGTCGTAGATCTGAGTGCCCGATTATCGGCTGCTAAGATTAGCACGCCTTCTAACTTATCCTTTCCTTCCACTTATTTTGATCTGACGGCTGACGGAAATTCGGGTGATCGAGATCTCAAATCTCAGCCCTTGCTTATCTTGTCATTCCACTTGAATCAATCTGACGGCTGACGAAAATTCGGATGATCGAATTCTAAATCGTTTTGCCCCGCTTATCCTATCCTTCATTAATTCAATCTGACGGTTGTTGGTCCTCTGAATCGGTGATCCAACGACCATTGTCTCTCTTCCTCCTAAGCTTCTGATCTCTCTGAATTTAGAAGGCTTTCTAAGTGTTCACAGGTCTCGACCTTTGCTCCCCCCGTGAGTCTGTCTCTTGGACCTCGTCTGTACTTCTAGAAACCGATGTCTCTTCTGAGCTTTCTCGTCTTCTGCGCTCTCGAGGTTTGGTTCGCTACTGTTCTTGCCATCAATGACAAGCACATTCTTCTTGTAAACATGCCAACATACATGTCAACATGGGAGATGCTAAGACATAGTCTAATGGAAGAAGAGGCAGACATGAGCCTGTAACTATGAGAATCGTGCAAAGAGAAGTGCAGAGCTATATGGAGGACAATGAAAGAATTATGAAGGCTCAAGAAAAAATACTTCAGAGTCTGAATATTCTATAGAGGCAAGCCAATAAAGAATCTGGCATAAATCAAGCAACTAGTGTTAGATAAGTGACAACATCCAAATCCCATAACATAAGGGATGATAATGGGAATGACATACAATCAAGGAGTATGAGCAGGTGCCATCTTTCCCTAGAGCAATCCACTAGGAGAGATCATGCAAGTTCAGGGCTTGTAAGTATCCCAAGTGTGTCTCCTATCAAGAGGCAGTGGTGAAGGCCTAAGGCAAACATCTTCCACAGTAAACTCAGGAAAATCAAGCCACCAAATTTCAATGGCGAGCACATGAAAAGAGAAGAGATCGAGGTTTGGCTATTGGAAATGAAGAAATATTTCCAGTTGCACTATTACCCTTCAAGGGTAAAAGAACAAATTACAACCTACCACTTGCGAGGAAAGGAAACCATGTGGTGGGATAATCTTTATCAAGCCAAGCACCTCAATGAGAAGAAGGTCTCATGGAGGCGATTCAAATGATATTTCCAAGAGAAATATTTGTGCGAGCATTACTATGAAGAAAGATGAAAGAGTTATTTGAACTCAAATTAGGAAGCATGGAAATGAATGAATATGAGAAGAGATTCTTTGAATTGTTGAAGTATGAGGACTTCATAGAAGATGAGAAAGTCAAAATCCAAAGGTTTCTAAGTSGGTTACCCTCCTTCTACATTGAGAAGATACAATATGATAACCCTGAAAATTTGGAGGTGGCCATGACTAGAGCAACGCATCTTTATGAGTAGAGCACAAGAAGGCTCGTTTTCCCAAAATCTTGGAATGACAGGATGAAGGGAAAAAGGATCAAAGGAAGAAAGGTTTCAAGACACCCTTTTTCAAGATCAACTCGCAAGCAAATCAACAATGATAATCAACCCAAAATGAACCTAGGATGGCAAATTCACTTAGAAAAAGGCCAAGGAAACAGTCAGTACAATGTTGGGGATGTGAGAAAAATCACTTATATGGGGACTTCCCTAACAAAGGAGAAAGAATGAGGTATGTCCACAACATTTAGGAGGTTGAAACAATTGAATACATGGGATGAAACATGTCAATTATCTATGCAATCTTGAACAACAAGCAAACAAAGTATCAATCCTCCTTGAATTAAGTGGAAGGAAAGATTGATAACCAACCCATAGTAATTTTGATTGATTCTGGAGCTAGCCATAGTTATATAAAATTTGACATTGTTGAAAGATTTCACTTACAAAGGAGAAAGCATAAGAAATCTGGGTTAGTTCAGTTAGCCACAGAGGCTACGAGGAAAATCAACGAGCTAGTTAAAGTTTGCCCAATAGACATGAATGGACTCAACACAAAGGTAGATGTAAACATAATACCTTTCGGTTCATATACTTGTCTAATTGGCATGGATTGGTTGGAAAAACACCATGGTGTCCTATATTGTTACAACAAGACAATCACTTTTATTGATGAAGAACGACAACAAGGGAAGGTTTAAGGCATTCCAAAAATTGTCATTGTTAGAGAAATTTCAGCTATGTAGTTGAAAAAGAGTTTCAGGAAAGGATGTCAAGTTTTTTCAGACCATATGGAAGATGAAGCCAAAGATATAATGCCAAGCATTGAAGACCATCTAGTCTTGAGGGATTTTGAATATGTTTTGGGGGACATCCCAACACTGCCACCAAAGAGAGACATTGATTTCTCTATTGATTTGGTGCCAGGAGCTACCCCAGTATCCAAGATACCTTACAGAATGGACATAGTAGAATTGAAATAGTTACAGATGCATCTTGAAGAATTTTCGAAGAAGGGGTATATACGCCAAAGTTTGTTACCTTCGAGTGCCCAGGTTATTTTTGTGAAGATGAAAGATAGAACCTTAAGGTTGTGCATTGATTTTAGACAACTAAATGAGGTCACCATAAAGAATAAATATCCTTTTCCAAGGATTGATGATTTATGTGATCAACTGAAAGGTGTAAGAATATTTTCCAAGATTGACTTGATATCAGATTATCATCAAACGATGATAAAGGAAGAAGATATCAACAAGACAACATTCGGGACAAGATATGAGCATTACGAATTTATAGTAGTGTCATTTGGACTATCAAATGCCTCATCAGTCTTAATGTGCCTAATGAATGGAGTTTTCAGAGAATACCTAGACAAGTTTGTAATTGTGTTCATAGATGATGTACTCATCTACTCTAAGTTAGAAGAGGAACATGGACAACATTTAATAATGGTACTAAAAATTTTAAGAGAGCATAAATTGTATGTCAAACTAAGTAAGTGCATCTTTTATCAAAAGAAGATTCACTACTTGGGGCATATTATTTCAACGGATGGGATATCAGTTGATCCTAAGAAGATACAAGTCATTAGAGAATGGTCAGTGACAATAAATGTCATAGAGGTTAGATCATTCATGGGTATTTTCGGTTATTACTAAACATTCATAAAAGGATTCTCAGAGATTGCAAGCTCCATTACTTCTTTGCAAAATAACGGAGTGAAATTTGAATAGACTCCCAAATGTGAAGAAAACGTTCAACAATTGAAAAACATTCTAACAAGTGTGTCAATCTTAAAGATTGCAAATTTGGATGAAGACTTTGTTGTGTGCACTGATGCATGCAAGGAAGGGTTTTGTGGAGTCCTTACACAAAAAGGATTACGTGGTATGCTATGAGTCTAGAAAATTAAAAGAGCATTAGAGGAATTATGCTATCCAAATTGATGTAGTTTTTTACCAGAGCAACATAATGACAATTTGAGAGTTTTTATGAGTTACATGTCATAATTATTACCTATGCCTCATACCAAAATTTCTATGGTTCTTGGCATATTTACTTCTACAAGTGGCAGAAGTTGGTGTTTGGGATTATTTGCACCAAAATGAAAAATGTATAAAATGGGGTAAATTAACAATATTTAGATGGCCATAGTTTTTTTTTCAAAACTCAGAATTGAGCAAGAAAGCAGTCATTGGAAAACTCTTGGATAGGAGAATCAACATATCAACCCAGAAAATTCATTTGGGAAACATAAGTTACAGTTAATGCAAAATAATATGATTGGTGGCATTAAAGAGCAAAAAAACTTGTGTATTGTTTTCCATAATTGTGTATGTTATATTTTGTCTAACATAAATTTATTTGCATGCACATTTTCTTGCAGACTTTAGAGGTATACGAAGGTAGTTTGGTTCCTATATGAGAACCAAAACCATGGAATATTACCAAGGGTCCTACAGTCATGGAGAGGAGTTCAAATGGCTACATGTCAGCATGGGAAATGTTGAGACAAAGTCTAATGGAAGAAGAAGCAAGCTTGATCCTATAACTATGAGAATCCTGTAGAGAGAAGTGCAAAGTTATAGGGTAGAGAATGAGAAGATTATGAAGGCTCGGGAAGAGATACTTCAAAGCTCGAACATGATGTAGAGGCAAGCCAATAAATATTATGGCATAAAGCAAGAAACTAGTGCTAGATAAGTGACATCATCCAAAACCCGTAGTAGAAGGGATGAGCATGGGAATGGTAGGTAGTCAAGGAGAATGAGTAGGAACCATCATTCCCCAGAGCAATCCACTAGAATATCCCATGCAAGTTCAGGGCCAGGGAACAGCCCAAGTGTGTCCCCTATGAGGAGACAGAGGATAAGGCCCGAGGGAGAGATCTTGCAAGGTGAAATCAAGAAAATCAAGACACCTACATTCAATGGTGAGAATAGGAAGGGAGAAGAGGTTGAGGCCTGGCTGTTGGAAATGAAGAAATGTTTTCAGCTACTTGATTATCCCTCCAGGGCAGAAACAACAATTAAAACCTACCACTTGCAAGGAAAGGAAACCATGTGGTGGGATCGGCTTAAGCAAGCAAAACACTTTGATGAGACGAAGGTCTCATGGAGGTAGTTTAAAGGATATTTCCAAGAGAAATATTTGTCTAAGCATTATTATGAGAGAAGGATGAAAGAGTTCTTTGAACTCAAATTGGGAAGTATGACAATGGATGAGTATGAGCAGAGGTTCTTTCAATTTTTGAAGTATGTGGACTTCATAAAGGATGAGAAGGTCAAAATCCAAAGGTTTATAAGTGGGTTACCCTCTTTCTACAATGACAAGATACAATATGATAACCCCAAGAATTTGGAGGAGATCATAAGGAGAGAAAAATTTCTTTATGAGCAGAGTAGAGGGAGGCCAGTCTTCCAAAAGACTTGGAATGACAAGATGAAGGGTAAAAAGGAGCAAAGGAATAAAGGTTTTAAGCCACCCTTTTTCAAGAATAACTCCCAAGAAAATCAACAAGGACAACCAAGCCAAAATGATCACAAGACAACATATTCATTTGGGAAAAGGCCAAGGTAGAAACATGTATAATGTTGGGAATGTGAGAGAAATCACTTATATAAGGACTTCCCTCACAAAGGTGAAAGAATGAGGACTATTCACAAGATTCGGAAGGATAAAATGATTGAAGACATGGGAGGAATCATGCCAAGGATATATACGGCCCGGGACAACAAACAAGTAGCTCACATCAATCCCCCATGATTGAAGTGGAAGGTAAGATTGATAACCAACCCAGATCAATTTTAATTGATTATGGAGCTAGCCATAATTACATAAAATCTAACTTTGTTGAAATATTTCACTTGCAAAGGAGTAAGCATAGGAAATCTTGGTTATTTCAGTTAGCCACAGGGGATAAGAGAAATATCAATGAATTGCTTAAATATTTCCCAATAGACATGAATGGACTCAATACAAAGGTAGATGTCAACATCATACCATTAGGTTCATATGACTGCTTAATTGGCATGGATTGGTTGGAGAAACACCATGTTGTCCTAGACTGTTACAACAATACAACAACTTGTCTTGATAAGGATGGGAAGTCGGGAAAGATTCAAGGCATTTCAAGAGATGTGGATGTTATAGAAATTTCATCCATGCAACTGAAAAAGAGTTTTAGGAAAGGATGCCAAATTTTTGTAGCCTGTATGGAAGAGGCAACCAGAGATAAAGTGGCAAGTATTGAAGACCACCTGGTCTTGAAATATTTTAAAGATGCTTTTAATGAGATCCCAGGGTTACCACCAAAGAGATACATTGATTTCTCTATCGATTTGGTGCCAGGAGCTGCCCCAATGTCTAAGACACCTTGCAGAATGGGCACACAAAAATTAAAAGAGTTGCAAATGCAACTTAAATAGATCTTAAAGAAGGGGTATATACGCCCAAGCATGTCACCTTGGGGAGCCCGGGTTCTTTTTGTAAAGAAGAAGGGTGGAAGACATGCCATGATCATCCGGGAAGACCTGCCATGATTCCACATTATTAGGAAGATGAGGTCAATATAAAGATAAAAATGTGCAATCGGGTCTTTGAGGCAATAATTTCCTTGTAGGACAGGCTGCAAAAACAACCAAATTTATCATCTATTGAGTTCAATTCCCTTTTGATGCGAGTGATGTTAAAATATAGTAGATTTTGAATTAAATCCCAAACAACTAGGGTGTATCTTTTCAACAACTTGTTAGTAGGATTATAGATTTTTCTTACCAAATTGAAAATAAGTTTTGAATCTCCAAAGACAGTGAGATGATAACAACGTAGGTTGTAAGCATTTTCAATTCCTAACAACAAGGCTTCAAATTCAATAACATCATTAGTACAAGAAAACTCTAGTCTATAGGAAAAATTATGAATTTTACCAACAAGAGAGTATAATACAATGATTGCTCCATTGCCTTCGCTTGAACATGCACCATCAAAGTGCATATGCCACATCCCATATTCACAATAATAAGGTTATTCAAGAGAAGCATCATCTTCATTAGCAAAAAATGAATACACGCCCATATCTTCCTCAATATAATTAACATTGGGTTGAGGAACTTTTTCTATGTATGGTAAAATTTGTCCTTCCCTTAAAACAATAATGTTCTTTCCATTTTTGGAATAGACAGGTGTGAGCCATCTAATGATAAAGTACCACTAGTCAAAGCTTGTCGATCTCTACCCAGAATAATGGAATAATTACTGACGAGCATATCAATTACTTGAATATTCAATGTGGTTCTAATTTCAGGATGAGCACAAAGAACTAAAGTTACATCCTTAATTTCACCAATCATTGTTTGTTGTTGATTATTACACGACAACATACTTATCGAATTTTGATTTGTACAAGAGAGTCCTAGTTCTTCCATAATAATCTTGGAAACAACACTAGGGCTTGATCCACCATCTATTAAGCAACAATTAGCTATCCTATCCATTATTTTTACAGATATATAAAAGGGAGGATGTTTTACAGAGTTTCTAAAATTATTTACACCTAACTTTTTACATGTGAATCATCTCCATAATGTTTTTCAGATAAACTGGCTATTGTAGAAGTTTTACCTTCCATATAATTCTTTAGATGATATTGTTGTTCGGGGATGGTGACCATGTCCAAGAGAGATGCATATGATTTTATATTAGCTAGTTTCTTAAGAATGTTATATTTTGATGGAGGTAAAGAGGTTGATACCTCTTGACTTTGAGTTGTCGTAACAAGCTAAGGAATTGTATCTTGAGAGGATGAACTAGGGGGGAAAGTGGTATTTGGATTACTACTATTCCCTTTATTTGCATATGATTTATTCCTTGTATTTACCATCATTACATATTCTTCACGAGCCCAATCTAAGGCAACAATAGTTGTTTAAGTCTTTTTTCCAAAGATTCGTTCATGTGCTCTTTTCTTGACTTCACAAGTACTTTCTTCATGATTATTATCACATAAACTACACCAAATCCTAGAGAGAATAACATTTGGTTGATTATGGAATAAAGTATTAGTTGGCTAATTTCTCAAAACAACTTGTGTGGAAGACTCAGTAGGAGCTGACGTTGAAGTGACCCCTTTCCTCTAATAAACAATCATTTGATTGCTCGTATCTTTGACAAGCTGCAAAATTGTTGACATATCAGTTTGCTTTACAAAGTCTTCTTTGGGAAGACCAATTCTTCTCAATTTTTCTTCATACTCTAAACAAGTTTGAAGTGTAGACCCTAAATTTGTTACATTATTCTCTTCTAATCTTTGATGACATAAAGAAGGAAATACATTATAGTATTGGATAAAAGCAGCTTAATTATGAGGTCGGATTAGTTTAGGGATCTGATTATATATTTTGGTGAAACAAAGATTGAAAGACTTGATTATTTCACCATTATTATAAACAATATTTTTATATTCCCGTAATTGATCTGTTGAATTTTTGGGTTGCCCATAAGTTGATTTAAACCAGTAATTTAGTTCATCATGTTATCACTGAAAAATCGTTCACAACATTGTGCACAATGGTTGAAGAAAAACATCAATGCCAATAGCAATTAGTCCACCTACAACATTAAAATCCATCCAAAAGGAAAAAAACTATATACTTGGGTCAAAAATCAAAGTGCATAAATTCACCAAAGGAAGCATGTGCACAGTGCGCATAATGTGTAGGCTAACACAGGCCTCAACACGCACTGTGCGCAAGATGCGCGACTGTCTACGAGAAAAGCCGTGCACTTCTATGAACATCACATTTACGGATCTTGTCGGCCCCTCAACCACTTCTAGTCTGACCCCCAACATGATTTGACACTCATATCTGAGCGAAATCTAGCTTGGAGGTTGGTCAAGGGCTAGAGGGTGCCCTAAAAGGCCCCTTGTTCACACTATGAACCAATTACATTTTGTCATGGATGGATGCTATAAATATGTGCCATGGGTGTGCTAAAAAAATAAGATCTTCAAGGTATTTTTATGTTTCAAGAATTATTCTTTGAGAATCCTCTTTTCTCTTTGAATCCTTCAAGCACCATTGCAATAGGTCATTCCACTCACCTCTTGAGGGAATAGGCATTGTTTTCTTCACCACTGTCATTTCTTCCATTGTATGAAGAGATGAGCTCTCAATTAGGGAACTCAAGAGACCTCCCAAGGAGGAAGAGGGGATTCATAAGTCCCTTCCTTTCTCTACGGTGTTTAGCCTATTAATCTATTGATCCATTGGTAGCTATATTTTGGTCATTTTTTTATTTTCATGGTTCTAGTTTCTCAAGCTTCTATAACATTTATTTCTTAGTTGTTTTTAGTTGTATTTCTTTGTTTTCATGTGTATTTGGTTTTTCCAATCAACTCACAAACTTTTGTCTTGTTTAGTTGGCTTAACTAAGAATGCAAGTGTTGTGTTTTTGTTCACCCAAGTGACAAAACCAACACCATGGATTGGCGACCATACTGGGGATCGATATCAAATTCCTCCCTATTTAAGTCTTGAGAGCACTTCATTTTGATTGTTTTGACATGCAGGTACCAAAACGAGCCTATCCCAGCCTGCCAAAGTCAAAATTCACTGAGGAAGGAGTATTTCACTTAGAAATTTCTTCCTCGACACGTGACAGGAAGTGCGCAGCTTTCAAGGCCCACAGACCCGCACTGTCTACAAAAAAAACTTCTTTACTTTGCGCCCTCTGTACGCCTGTCAGAACTGTAGCCAGCGCATAAGTCCATTTTTTTCAAATTGCAAGGGTTTTTATGAATGGTTTGAGGGCCCCTAGCCTTCTTATTTTTATTTTCCTGCACTTTGTAAGGAAACTACACTCCACTTAGAATCCTTTCTCATAAGAAAGGTTGGCTAACATAAGCACATACGGGTAAAAAGGAATCACTATTCTTCTCTTTTGCTTTATTGCCACATGGATGGCTCATTTTGATTTTAAAATCTTAAGTTGAAGTTATTGCTTTTCATACACAATCACTTAAATTGGGACTAGAAATTAATTTTAACCCTCAAGTATGCTCTTCCCCCTCACCCTAGTGTTATCTTGGGAATCATAAAGGTGGTTGAAAGGACATTTCATCTCCCTTAAAAAATCATTTAGGAGAGGAGAAAGCCCCCTTAGGGTTCCTCTTAGTCTTTGGAAATCATCTTAAAGCTTTGTAAGGGCCCATACATGCCCACATGTTTGCAATCTTAGGATAGTTTCTAAGAAGCTTTCTTAGTTTAGATCACAATCTAGGGAAGTTTAAATATCAAAGTAACGGGCCCATACATGCCCACATGACTACAATTCTATGATAGTTTCGAATCTTTATTAGTGTAGACAACATTCTAGGGAGTCTAAAGTATTGGTAAGGACCCATATGTCCAGATTGCTAGTTCTTTAGGGCTTTAAATATTCCGCAAGGTTGTACCAAAGACACATAGTAAGCTAGGTAAGAAGATTTGTAAGGACCACAGGAAGTCCACATGCTGCAATATAACACTTAACTTATTAAAAATCTTTGCACACTTTTCACTTTCTTGCACGCAAAGCCACTCCTCACACACATAATTTCTATTAGAATAGTGGAGGTCGAAGTAGGATTTCTTCAAAGGAATTCTGAAAGAACCGACTACTTTTTTGGAAATTATCCACACCAAATAATTAAAACGAGGTTGGTCCATGAACCCAATCTCTCAGCCCACCACATCTAAAAAAATTCTAAAAATGCACTAAATTTTCCTCCACGGGAGGTGCCAAAAGAGATTTTTTAGTCTAGGTAGGATCTCGGGGGGTAGGCATCCAAATAACCCCCCATTATCGAGTTCTCACATTTTCAAACAATAGAAGTTGAGAAATAGGGAACTTTCAAATCCTCCAAGTCAAGTGTTCCTATACCATAAGGCACGGAGATACCCATGAAGGGTTGAAAGCCGAGGTTTGGTTGTTCTGTGCATCCCTCCTTGAGTCGCCCAACTCTTGTGAGGGCATCCAGCCCGTGAGCCATTTCTGAGGCCGAAAATCTAAATGTCGCACTTTGACCGAGATACTTAGGGGGCAAGCATAGGATATCCACCCAGGTGATGATTGTGGGCTGCAATTGCACCTTGATCATATTTTGTGTGGCTATTGGGAAATATCGCCAGCTCTTTTGGGATATCCACCCTCTACCCTTCATTATAACTGATTACTTCAATCTTCACTAGTTCCTTTTTCGGTGGCTTCAGACCCCACTATTGAGTGCTATTGGAAGGCCCAGTGTTGAATTGAGAGGAAGGACAATAGGTCTTTTAGGACACAAGCATTTGTTTTTATTGTTCCCCCACGCAGACAAAATCCACCTATCCACATGCTTGTTTATTTACAGTTGATTTATGTATGTTGTTCATTTGATTACATGCAATTGTGGGTTACACTATTTTGTGAAGGTCAAAAATATACAAAGCTCTTGTTCATTTATTTCTCTATTGTCACCATTTGCACACATTCACTTTGCTAGTCGGAAACCATAGGGGAACCACATAATCCCCATCGTTCTAGATGCTTGCATAATCTCCCTCCTATTCTAGGAGGAGTCCCTAGTCTTGGCAACTCACTGGCTCAACCATATCACACCCCCGTGAGTGCTACTGTGTTGGGATCAACTTTACTTGGTTCCACTTTGCTTGGGTCAAATACCCAAGGTCATACATCTGTTAGTTCTCCTTCACAAGGAGGCAGGGGTCAAACTTCTTCCCAAGGAGGAAGTATAAATCCACCAAATCCCTCTCAAGGGACAGGTCCATTACCTACTCACACAATGGATGGAACTAATACTCCACCAAATCTCCTTGTGCCATACTTGACATCCCTCAGCATTCATGATTTGACCAAACTCACGAATGATCTCATTTTACATGACCCCACTTGGCCCAATATGCCTACAAAACTACCTTCAGATATTCTGAAATTTGAAGGTAAACCAGGGGAAGATCTTGCCAACCATGTTATGACCTTCCACTTATGGTGCTCTTCAAACAACATCATGGATGATTCCATCAGCTTAAGGTTATTTCAAAGAACCCTCATGAGCTCATTAGTGAAATGGTATGTGGATGAAAAATCAAGGTCCCATGTGACCTTTCAATCATTGGCCAAGGCCTTTTTGTCCTTTTCCAACTACCACTTCGTCATGATATTGGCTTAGAACTTCTCTATGAGTTTAAACAAACCATTTTTATCCATATAGCCGACCACATCCATGAATGGCGTCGGCGATGTAGTTTGTGTAAAGCAGAAACCACCAAAGAACAACATCTTGATTGGTTTCTCAAATCACTCATATTTGTTATTGCCAAGGATTTAGCATCCTCTTTTCCTCAGTCAGAAGAGGAAGCCATCAGCAAGGCCCAACAATTTGACCTCATCTATGCTCAATCAGGTTACTTGTACACAGTATTATGTGATGCACCCTGACCCATACCATTTGGCCAAGACAAACCTGGGATGTCCCATGCTGCAGATGGGTTCATTGGTTCTATGACCCATCTCAACCCTTATGACCACCCCTCACCCACTTATGGTGCACTTCAATATCCACAACCATATGGAGGGACGTATTATTACCCTCCTCCCACTCACCAATATTCATATCATGTTACGACCTCTCCACCATTGGGTGGACCCCCACCGGTACCCAGGATGCATCCAGTCTCTCAACCAAGTAGGAGTTCACCCTCAACCCCCGCATATAACCCCAATAGTAGTGGAAGTGCTTCAACTTCCTACACGCCATATGGATCGTCTCCATAAAACAATCCACATTTTCCATTTGTTGGTCCTCCACAGTCGGTTGCTCCTTCACCAGGACAACCTCATGCAGACATTAATTTTGTCCCTCTCCCATTCAACAAGTTCAGACTTTTGAACAATTGAATACAACAAATCCATCCCATCAGTCGAATAATGCCAAGAAGAAAGGGAAAAATCGAAACAATAGCAACCCAAGACTAGGAGGAAATAACCCCCAACAAAACCGTCCCATTGGGGGTAACCAAAATCAAGGCAATCAAAACCCCCAAGGGGGAAACAATAACAATTAACCACGACAGGGGAAGAAAAACAACCTCAAAACTAACTTCCCTTGCACTCTATGTGGTGAGTATGGGAATTATACTCACCATTGCCGACAAATTTCCGATTTCAAACAGATGAAAGAATCCATGAACACCCAACACCCTCCAGCGTCGCATGCCCCACAACATTATTTGTAACCACCACCGCCATTTGTTTTGAAAAACCCTATTCCACACCAAGGTGTGATGAATACCCAACAAGAGATAATCCCTACCCCACCACAAATGGGGAAGTATCAAAACCCGGGTCCCAATAAACCTAGAAATCTACCCGATCGCAACAACCTCCTTACCAGCAAAGAAGAGATTCTTCTGCAAACACACGGTTGTCAATACAGTGTTCCCCTGAATCTACCATAACCACCTCAGAAGCGGCTCTAGCTACATCCAGACAACCATTGATGATTCCACACCCTAACACTGAACCAAACCCTCGTATAACATGTATGTCGTTATGATGGAATGTACATTACCCTCATGCTCAGGCAACCCATAACGACAGTTTGGACGACGAATTAGCACAGTCTCCTGCACCCATGTATGTATTGGAGGTCCTCCAAACTTGTCCATCTTAGCGAAAATTCTTGCTTTCCGCCTTGGGGGCAGGCGACCCAACTGATACTCGATTGATCACCTTTGATCTAGATAGCGGAGAACAACACCTCCCCGCCCTGGTATATTTTCAGATACCAGTTAAGATCCGGAACATCACAGTTCATCGATGCATCATCGATAAAGGTGCATCCACATGCATCATGTCCAAATTAGTATGGAAAAAACTTGGCTGACCTGTGCTAGTACCATCTGCCATCACCCTGAGAGCTTATGAAGGTCGCCCATCGTCCCCTGAAGGGCTCTTCCAAAATGTCCCTGTAGAACTTGGGGGAAAAACCATCCTCATCGACATTGAAGTTATCGACCCCCCACTTGATTACAATATCTTGTTCGGACGTAGCTACATGTATGCTATGAAGGCGGTAGCCTCTTCTGTGTTTTGAACAATGATGTTCCCCCACAACGGGAAAATTGTCACCATCGACCAACTTATGCATTACGAGCCTAATCATTCTGCCAACATCGATAACATTCTCCCCCTTATCTGCACTAGCTCAGATGCTTTTTCGGTCATCAACATCGGTCTCGGAATTTTCAAGGACCCATCCTTGTTGGGGGCATATCATGGAGCACCACCTCTCCTACGCCCTCCAACACAAATATGTGTAGTATCTTTTAATGGAACGGATATCGGAGACACTACTCCTCTCACTGAGGCCCCTCCCCACATCATAGTTCCACCAGTCAAAGAACTATTACCTCAAGAGTTCCCTAAGAACCCCTCCAAGGGAAAATCTCGGTTTGGGAGACAGTACCCCAAGCCATTACCCAAATTCCCTTTTTCTACCCCCCACCTGGAGTCCAATCATTCCAAGTAGTTGCTACTCTCACCCTTCCAAACATGGTTCTTGCCATCCCTGTTTGGTCACTTCATCCACCCGCGATGCTTCCTACAACATCTCTCCCTCCTCGGACAAAGGGATTATCGATGGAGATTCCAGTACAGGCTTCCGCCACACCACCCCCTCCCCCAATTAGCAACAAAACCACCACCATTGGGGGTAGACACAAGAAGAATGAGCCCACAACTCTGCTCCCTCCCCAAGATCAACATCCTTGCGCACTTTGCGAAAGAGAAGGACACCCCACTAACAGATGTTGTACTCTTCCGGAGTTACGCAACCTTATCCAGCTCCCTAAAGCAACCACATTGCTTGCTACTCCACCAATTACATCCATTGCTACTACGGAGTCCTCAAACACATGCAATAAAGGGTTACGAACCAAACTCACTTGTGCCATATGCTCAGAATATGGCCATTACACTCATCATTTCCCAGCTCTACCTCAATTTCACCAAATGTTACACCACACGTCTAGGCCAGAGCCCTCTTAGTCACCCCCCACGAAGGCTCACCTTACTAACATTCGTTATATTTCGTCGTCAGTCCTTGAGCGAATGAGGTACCATCCACAGTATCGTGACATTTGCTTTATGTCCAGCGAGCCATCGCACCATGTACACGATATCTCTTCTAAGTCCTCACCCCTTGAGGATAATAACACTTACCCATTAACAGTTCCCCTCATCACCTCCCAGGATCCCCTGTATTCTTGCATTTTCCACTGCGACGAAGATGTTCTGGAGGAACTCACTACCCCCGATTGCCCATGGAATGCACTCCACCATCGCACACTTTTTCTTTCACAAGAGGCCTTTCACCCTCCCACCCAAGCTTCCCTATGCGCAATCGAAACCAAAGATTTTATTTCTTTCGGGCATTAAGACTAGTTCAACAACCCTATCTCTACCCCAGATGCTTTTAAAGAAGGCAACATGGTGAACATCTCCCCCACCGTCAAAATTGACATTTCCTTTMAACCTGGAATCATAGAAGAAATCACCATTGGCRTCGMATTCTTCCTTGAATAAATCACTGCTTACAAATCTCTCTTTTAGGAATATTGGGATATTTTCACCTGGTTATATACAAAGATGCCTGGCCTCGATCCTTCTATAGTCGAACATCGAATCGACACTTGGTCGGATGTCTCCCTCGTTCGTCAAAAGCAACGCCCCCTCCACCCATCCAAAATTGAGGCTATGAAAGTCGAAATTGACAAGTTACGCATTGTTGGTTTCATTGACCCCATTGCGTACACTTCGTGGGTCTCCAACCCCGTCCATGTTAACAAAAATCAGGGAACTATTCGCATCTGCACAGACTTTCACGATCTCGACCATGCTTGTCCCAAAGACAACTTCCCAACCCCATTCATCGACCAAATCATAAATGATTGTGCCGACCATGAAGCATTGTCCTTTATGGATGGGTTCTCCAGATACAATCAAATTCATATCCACCCAGCAAATCAGTACAAAACCGCTTTTACTACCCCATGGGGTACCTTTCCTTATCACGTCATGCCTTTTGGACTCAAAAGCATCGATGCTACGTTTCAACGGGCCATGACGTACGTATTTCAGGATCTTGCTCGCATCATCCTTACTTATTTGGATGACCTCATTGCTCAATCCAAAATGTGAACCCAACATTTAAACGACTTATGCATCATTTTTCAACGATATTGCCAATACAACATCCGCTTGAACCCCCTCAAGTGTGTATTTTGCATCATTGTTGGGTGCCTCCTTGGGTTCACTATCTCCCAAAACGGCATCATTGTGGACCCCCTCAAGGTCCAAGCTATCACATAATATCCCCCACCTAGGAATTTACGCCAACTGCAGAGCCTACAAGGCAAAGCCAACTTTTTACGTCGCTTTGTCCCAAACTATGCTACTCGCGCACATGGTTTTCTCCGCTTACTGCATCATGATATCCCATTTCAATGGGACAAACATGCTCAAACAACTTTTGATTATTTAAAATCCACCCTATCCAATGCCCTTTTTATTAGTCCCCTAGACTATGATCGCGATTATATCCTCTACTTATTAGCCTCCACTGTCTCTGTAGCAGGAGTCCTCATCCAATTAGGGGATGATGGGAGTGAACATGTCATTTACTACATTAGTAAAAACCTTTCATGGCCACCTTTAAAGTATAATCATGATGAGAAACTCACATTAGCATTTGTCCTCACTGTCCAAAAACTGCGACAATATATCCTGCTTCAAACTACCAAGGTCGTAGCAGATTCCAACCCCATGCAGTACTTGCTTAATAGACGACAGATTAATGGAAAATTTTCCCGATGGATTGTTATCCTCCAGGAGTACGATCTAGATTTCTCTACTCCCAAAAGCAAGAAATCTCTTGTCCTAGCCGAACTCTTTACGACCTTTCCCTCGAACACTAAAACTTCCCCCATCAATGATGATTTCCCTGATGAACACCTCTTCTTCATCCCCTCCAATGACCCCTGGTACGGCGACCTCCTCGTCTACCTTCATACACAGAATTTTGGGTCTCATCTCTCTCTCGAGATGATCGTCAATGCATTTGCCATCAATCCCCCCGATACCTCCTCATCGGAGGCATTCTCTATCGACACAGGGTCGACAACATTCTTCGACAATGTCTTACCATCAATGAAGCTGACAGAGTCTTGAACGATTGTCATAGCGACGCTTGCGGTGGTCACCTCTAGGGTATGTCCACCGCACAAAAAATCATTCGAGCAGGGTACTTCTGGCCCACTTTGTTTCATGACTCCATCCACGCTGTCAAGCGATGCGACAAATGCCAGCTTTATGCAAACAAAGCACAAGCTCCACCAGCTCTTCTACACCCAATCATCACAGCCGACCCCTTCTATAAATGGGGCTCTTGTGCCACCAATATCCACCTGGATCATCTGTGTTATTGATATATGCATCATCCATCAACCTACCACATCGGTTACGTCGACGGTGCCAACCGTTGGACCCAGAATCTTGCTTCGGTCGCTTGGGCCCTCTATACCCCCTCACATGTCCTGCTCCACTCCAGTGGCATATGTTTGGGCTCAGCCACCAAAAACCAAGTTGAATATGACGCCGTCATTGGTCTCCTCACCGAGGCCAGTCACCGCCACATTCATCACCTTAGCATTCTATTAGATTCTTAGCTTGTCGTCCTGCAGCTCAACAATGTATATCATGTTCACGATCCTTGCCTCTTTCGCAAATACTTGCAAGTTAGACTCATATCTTGCAATTTTTATTCCATCACATTTACACATATTCCAAGAACACTTAATCAAGTAGCAGATCACATGGCTAACCTAGTATTAGATTGGCATTTATCACATTAAACAACATCATATACATAGCATCACACATCTGTCAAAACACATAGAATTGACATCATAAAACATACAACAGAGAGACATAAATGATAAAAAATATATCCATCATATATATATCATGAAGGTACCCAATGTTTTACAAAAAATATACATATACAATTGCCCATAGGCTCATGAGTCCCCTCACCCCTATGAATACAAAAAATGGGTATCCAATACCCTATACAAAACGGGGCCCATAAACCCATATATATATATACAAAATCAGCACTCAAGGTGCCCCCAGAGCTCCCCCCTAGGTCCTTTGTCAGTCAGCGGTGCCCCACCAGCTGGGGGCCCTCTAGCTTCAAGGGGAAACTGACCAGTCATTGTTGCTTCCACCACTGTTGCTCTAAGAATCAGGGTTAGCCACTCTGTTGGTTCCCCCACGCATTGGTCCAGAACCTCCTCATCCTAGATGTGGTCCCACATGACCTCAGGAACACCCTATAGAACCCACTCAAAATGTCTGCGCAGATCCTCCAGCATGACCCTGGCATCTCCTTGTGGCTCTCTCCTTGGTCCAGCACCTGTGTCATCTCGTCGTCACCTATGTCCAACCCTCGACTATGCAGGCTCCTATCGAGCTAGCACACAACGAGCTAACTCCCCAACGACCTCTGCCTCTTGTCCTCGGGGTCCCACATATGCAAAACAACACCAGAGATAGTGTCATCATCCGTATACATATATAATAAATGTTATCTCTCCAAATCACAAAACATAAACAAATGCAACACATACCTCTTTGGTCTGAGTCCTCCCTATGAGGTAACACCATATATGGGTATTTTCTATAGTCCATACCCGCGTATGGATATATCAAGATAACCTATGGCATTTGGCGCCACACTAGAGCCACCGTGGTCGTGAAATAGTGACCACCCTCCCCACCTCCATGTCGGGCCAACATGTGGGCCCACCGCATCAGTCATGGCTCTCGTCGCCCCACTAGCTCTAGTAGAATACTTGGGCGCAACATAGGCACCCTCTCCAACAACTAGACCACTAGAACGAACCCAAAAGCAAAGTCACGAGAGTCGGCTCGTCGACATCGATTCAACTATGCCATCATCTTGGTGTGCATCAACACACCCCATGCAAACAAGTCCCCTTCTAGGACCTACTCCACCACCCTTAGTTGACCACCAGTGATTCGTTGAGTACCCAAGGATCCGTAGATCCTCACCACCATCGTTGCAATACAATCATTCAAGAGGTCATCAATGGCCTCGATATGGACGATCGAACCCGACATAGGGTTCGACCCAGTATAGTGGCGAGCCACCATGGACTCCACCCGATACTCACCTGGCAGATAAGGATTGACAACTAATGTCGTCCCATGGAATGGGAGTCCCATCAAGAAGTACGCATCCTCTGTAGTAAAGAATGTCAACTCCTCCCCCCTCATAATGAATCACTGCAAATCAATGCTCCACATCCTAATCAGGTATTGTAGCAAGAACTCATGTGATAGTATCAAAGGGCAGTCAAAGCACTTGAGCAACCCGTAGGCTGCCAAGTGTCTCTGCACGCACGGTTGCTCCCTCGCAACGTCTTCTAACTAGTCCCAGCCACGCTCTCACCAGTGGACCGACATCGTGCTATGTGCTCTGTTGATCACCTGCATCCACACAAAAACATTTGATCAGCCTCATCATCCATCAAAAAGCATAAAAATATCAAAAAATCACAACCCCTTAGCCTACCCACTATACACAGCTTTTCCCTAGACAGTTGTGCACATGTGTGCACCTATCCCTCGTACAGTTGCGAACTAATGCGCAA
The DNA here is from genome assembly GCA_010110895.2 of Picea sitchensis. NCBI lineage: Eukaryota > Viridiplantae > Streptophyta > Pinopsida > Pinales > Pinaceae > Picea > Picea sitchensis. The sequence continues at coordinate 104,903 of SNQJ01S0026345.1, read as the reverse complement.
CTATCTGACAAACAACCACGCATGATTACACAATTGTTAGTCAGACAAGCACGCATATCATCTGCACCTATATGTCTCAACCTCGCGCCCACATGCGCGGTTGTGTCAAGCACAACCACACATTATGTGCGGGAAAAGGGGTTATTACCGTGCACATGTGCACAAGAATTCCCCCTTTTCCCGCGCACTTGTGGGCCCCTACCCTTAAAACCCCCTGTATGACCCTTTGTACAACCCCTACCCACAAACTATGAATTTCACAAGGTGCGGGATGATAGGACCACTAACATGTCTCTCACCAGCCCCAGATCGATAGCCTCACACTCCCACAATCTTGAAAACTCCTCACAACTATCTCATCCCTTCAGCAATAGTGACAGGTACAAATGAGGTGGCATTATGGGCCCACCATCCATATATAGTGATCCGAAAAGATCTTTTAATGACAATAGTTGAGTTTTAAAACATGATTTAAATAACCATTTAGGAAACTGACAAAAGAGGAAGAATTAATGAAGAAACATAACATCCATTAAGCAATATACAACTCTGTAAATAAGCATGAAGAAACATCAAACCATAAACAACAAAGTTGATAACGGAGTTCGACAGTCTTGCCTACGTCTCTGGGCGTTTGTCTCAGTGGGTGAGGCTTTCTTATTTATGTTCAAAGCTTCAAACTTACATCATAAAATTGCCAAATGGATTACAAATCGATATGGTTGTGTTCTACCAGATCTCAGGAACCCAACAAAACTGATGACACTGAAAATGGATGAACGAAGCTCCCATAAATGGCCCATAAAGGTCCTCTCCTCAATGGCTTCCCTGCATTAAAATGGCGTTGCCTCTTCAATTCTTCAGCATTTTCTTGATCTCAACTTCCATCATGGCTTCAAGAACCTATGGTTAATATAGGCTTGAAGTTGGCAACAAACTCCCAACATCCCCCCGATCTCTGGCCTCAAAAAAGGGCCCAAGATCCTCCAAAAATGGATCAAAATCCATCAATATCAGGCATTAATTCAATTAAAAAGCTTAATATAAAGTGGAAAAACCCACTTTTGGGAAAATAAAGGGCACAAACTCAGATCCTTGGGCTCCTGGTCATGTGGATCACTGCCATGTGGCCAAGCGTTAAGGTTGGCCCCTAGTCTTTAGCCCCCAAAATCCGGTCCTTGGTGGCATGAACTGACCATATGACCATGACCTAAAACTCCACGCACATATACCCAACTGGCCTTGGTCGCAGCCCCTGGTTATGCACCTTGGTTGACAGACTAGCCTGACCGATCGATGCTAACCCTCACTAAACAAGTGTTTGCATCCGGGTCATTTGGTATATAGGAGCAAGATCTGGGGTTGGCTGGAATGGCATGCCCAATACAAAGTGCAATGTCATATTAACTGGTCGTATGTGAGTTCTACGTCGAGGGTTGCAGCCTAGCCCTAGCCCTATTCTCCATCATTTGAACTTTGAATACAACTTAAATAGATACAAACAAGTATGAGTGTTAAGTAACACCCGTGGGCAGGCTGGTAGCTCGACCCTTGCTAAACCTTTCCCCCACTCCCCTAGGTCATGGGTTCGACTCCGGTGGAGTCACAAACTTTTTCCCAAACCAATCAGACAATGGAGGGGTGCCACGTGGCAGCCTAAGACTCAACCACATGGCACCATTACATTCGTCCAGAACTATTCCATGTGTCAACAAATCATTCACCCAGTTGTCAACAACATCTTCCCAATCAGCATTCCACTGTACCTGCCATGTCAGCCAGTTCCCACGTGTTGTACAGCTGTACGGACTTTGCTATGTCAGCCCGTGCCACGTGTCACCCTTGTAGTGGTGCCATGTGTCACCATCTGACTCGTCCACATCTGCACTTGCCCGCATCAACATCTGTCCACGTCAGCATGCCAATGCACCACTAGCATGTCACCTGTACGGTCGTACGCCCTGTACAATTAGTTGCCACATCAACACTGTTTGGACTGTACAATCATCAAATTTTTACATGTTTGACCAAACGAACATATCATGATATCTTGATCATACGACGTTTGTTTGAGCTCATTCAAGCTGCATTGGGTTTGTAACGTCGAGGCCTACGCACACGTTCATTTTGAATAGATTTTGAGCACTTCGATTTTTAGGCCTTCCTGGACCCATCTTGGCTCCTCGATCCTTTTTTGGATCATATATCCTCTTTTACCCAGCTTCCACACTCTGTTACAGGATCCCAGAGCCTCCGTTCTTAACCATGGGATCCTAATCCCGCCATTTACACATCCACATTCCCCGGGTCATCATCTGCACTTGGCCCCAAAGGAGCATTTTTCTCATGTCATGTTCATGTACGTATGCTCACTTTTAGTTTTATCAAGTAGTTTTTATATGGTCTTTCTCATCAGATATTGTTCACGTCGAGTATTAGTTTTCATGTGTGCAGGTGCTTGCTCAACAAATCTTACAACCCCTTTAGGTATATGTTCGAAACTTACATGTAGTTACTCCCTCTGTTAATAATTGCATATCCCAATCACACCCTTTGACATTTACCTTTAGGGTCCCTACATTTGGCTCTGCAGTATCTTCACCTCTACCACATTTTGGTACTATCATCTGATAGCACTGTCTCCCACATGAGTTGTCCCATTCATAGTTCCCCCTTGCAACTTGACACTCATGTTGATTTCACCCCCTAGGGATGGGAGTCTCGATAGTCTTATGCACTTCCGAGAATGAAGCCCATACTTCTCCTCATCATATTGCTAACCTTCCCAATGGACTCCCAGGTCATATCATCTCAGTTGTATTGACTACATCTCCATAGTTTCATTATCCCTCCATCTCATCCACCATTATTTTTCCCATCTGCAGTTTGTCCTCCATCCATTTACCTAATACAAAAACCCACCCATGGGGCCCCCACCCTCCACCGGTTCTCTTTCACAAACTTGTGCCCTAACAGGCCAAGCCATCTTTCACTGGGGCACTCGTTTATGTATCTGTATACTCAAGCCAAATTATTATTTATTTCTTTGGAAATTGTATAAAGCCTTTGTTTCCAACATATACATAGTTTTTTGGTCGGCATCCTTGATGGCCTTCTTTTCCCTGACAAAGCAACCTATGTCACCCTTGGTTGGGGCATCCACTCTTTTTTTTTATACCGACATCGTTCACGAACCTCGAGTATCCCAATTCCATGTACCCACGATCTTTGAGTTTGTCCACTTTTTTAGACTCTGGCATAGCCTAACCCCATATCTAGTCATCCCCCTGACACTAGATCCAGTTTTACGGTTGCTGCCAATCATCCTTCAAAATGCCCCAACCAAGGGCAGTCTTGAACCCTGTAGCATCTTGACTTCGTTCATGTTACCTGTCAATACCTGATATCATTATTCCTCAGTGGACTTCCAGAATCCCTTTGCTTCTTGGCGTCGCGTCTCCCTTCCTGTCGACATTAGCACAATGTATAGAAGGGCGACAATATCTTGACTCTCATTACCTTTTCAACAAGGAGTCTTCGATGACACAGAGAGAATCATCATTGCTCTCTGATTCTGTTGACCCCCATAACATTCGACTTCAACAAACTCTCATGTTACGATGGGTCTTACTATGTGACTATTGCAGTTGTTTCGTACTAGTTGAAGACCTTTGAATTTGTTAGGCCATCAATGCCTATGAGTCATCGACAATTCTTACAGTCGTCATTCACCCCCTTTAGAGCTCGTTCACCATTCAGAACTATCATCTTCCATTATCAACTGCCCCTGAGGGCGCTGCAATTATCTACATCAACATCTATCATCAGTTACAGTCACACATTTTGGTTTTGTGACACGAGCATGGGGCATGGTCGCTTCGTTTGTACACAAATTTTATTTTTTCTCCCTCGAGAAAGGTTTGGGTCCCATAGTTTTCCCTCCCCCTTCAACAGATCGCTCTTACAGTTCCTCTCTTTACTCGTGCTTACAATGGCACTCTCAGCAAAAATAAACATTGATGTATTTCAGCTATACGTATGCTCCTAACCTCACACATCAAGGGGCATCTGTTATCACTGAAAAATCGTCTGCAACATTGCGCAGAATGGTTGAATAAAAACATGAATGCTAGCAACAATTAGTCCACCTACARCACCAAAATCCATCCAAAAGGCAAAAAAATATACACTTGGGTCAAAAATCAAAGTGTGCAAATTCACCAAAGGAAGCGCGCACACAGTGTGCATAATGCACAGGCTAACACAGGCCTCAGCGTGCACTGTGCGCAAGATGCGTGACTGTCTACGAGAAAATCCGCGCACTTCTATGAACAATGCATTTATGGATCTTGTCGGCCCCTCAACCACTTCTAGTTCGACCCCCAACATGATTTGACACTCGTATCTTAGCGAAATCTAGCTTGGAGGTTGGTCAAGGGCTAGAGGGTGCCCTAAAAGGCCCCTTGTTCACACTATGAACCATTTACATTTTGCCATGGATGGATGCTATAAATATGTGCCATGGGTGTGCTAAGAAAATAAGACCTTCAAGGTATTGTTATGTTGCCGAAATTCTTCTTTGAGTATCCCCTTTTCTCTTTGAAGCCTTCAAGCACCATTGCAATAAGTCATTCCACTCACCTCTTGAGGGAATAGGCATTATTTTCTTCACCATTGTCATTTATTCCATTGTATGAAGAGAAGAGCTCTCAATTACGGAACTCAAGAGCCCGCCCAAGGAGGAAGAGAGGACTCATAAGTCCCTGCCTTTCTCTACATTGTTTAGCCTATCAATCTATTGATCCATTGGTAGCTATATGTTGGTCATTTTTTTATTTTCATGGTTCTAGTTTCTCAAGCTTCTCTAACATTGATTTCTTAGTTGTTTTTAGTTGTATTTCTTTGTTTTCATATGTATTTGGTTTTTCTAATCAACTCACAAACTTTTTTCATGTTTAGTTGGCTTAACTAAGAATGCAAGTGTTGTGTTTTTGCTCACCCAAGTGACAAAACCAACACAACACATCCCAAGGCGAAAAGACTTTAGGAGGTAATTTGAAGAAATCTGCAACAACTTTCATGTCTAAAGAATTAACAAACAAGCTCATGCAAGTGTCATTATCATTCACACCTATGATATGACATGCATTAGAAAATGCAATCAAATGTTCTTGAGTATAAATAATGCCATTTCCTGAGAATTTAGGCAACGAATCCTTAAATATAGGAAGGGGATTTGCAGTTGGAGTAAGATTTAAAGGTGATCATTCACACCTATGNATATGACATGCATTAGAAAATGCAATCAAATGTTCTTGAGTATAAATAATGCCATTTCCTGAGAATTTAGGCAACGAATCCTTAAATATAGGAAGGGGATTTGCAGTTGGAGTAAGATTTAAAGGTGATCATTCACACCTATGCTATGACATGCATTAGAAAATGCAATCAAGTGTTCTTGAGTAGAAATAATGTCATTTCCTGAGAATTTAGGCAAATAATCCGTAAACCTAGGAAGGGGATTTGTAGTTGGAGTAAGATTTAAAGGTGGATATACATGCCACGATGTGGTGGTTGCATCTTCTTCGAACTGAAATAAACCAAATTTCGTAATCAGTCTGGCAGGATTTGTCGTGGATAGAAATGGGATGTGATATTTTAAGAAACTTCCAATCATTGATGAGGAAGAACTTTGTGAAGAAGTCAATGAACTAGTACCAGAAGATGCAAGCTTGAAAGAGATAGGAATTAAGGATATTAATGAACTAGAAGATTCAGATAATTATCTTCGATGTTTAGGTTGTAATCTTTCTAAAAAAACTTTTCTTCTTCCTACTTCAGATGAAGGATTAAACTAGGGAGATAAACCTCTTGTTCATCGAGAAGAATGAGACCTAGAGGACATATGTCAACCTCTTAATGAGGTGGTTGATTTCAGGCTTGCCTTTGTTGGGCTTCCAACTATTCACAAATTCTTACATCTTTAGCAATGACCCCCCGAGAATGGTGAAGTTCTTCACGACCGTGACCAGTTTCTAAAATCATATTAAACAAAGTCAAAGAAATGCAAGTCTGATCATCCAAACCATCTCCAATGTTAGGTTGTCGTGCAATAGGCAAAGTCACGAAATCAGAAAATAAAAGGAGAAAACGAAGTACAGAAAATAAGATACAAATACCAGAGAATTATGGACAAATTCCCCAATATCGTCGCCAAATAAATGTTGATGAAAATGAGTGGATGTCTGATAACAACATTTTTTAATCTTACTACGCTAAGGCAAGATAGGCAGAATTATTACCCTATGTTTATATCCTTTACAAAAATATCAATTAGTCCTCAAGCAATATGCACTTGGGCCTAATGTTGTTTTAAGTGTTTGGTGTTTTATCAAAGAAAAATAAAAAAAATACTTGAAACATAAATTTACATAAGATTTAAGTAATAATCAGAAGACAAATCTAAAACAACATTACACATCAAGTCCAAATGTGAGATAAAAAACCAATAATGATTTTTATTAATTCAATTACGAATTATAGCCAAAAAAATTATCTTCATACCCATGTGTGGGTTAGGACCAAATTAATGTTAATTTTTCCTGTAGCAGCAGAAGGTGTTCCCACGTGCCTAATGCCCAAAGGCATGTGTGGGACCTTAATTTGACCCATATCATCCTTAGAAACTTATCCCAAGTTCTACTTAGGAAACTTCAGCCCAAAAGTCTGTTGTAAGTGGATTGTGAGGCCGTTGTCCAAGGGGGGGTCTCAGCCTTAATGTTGAGTGGGGCCCTGCCTTGAGCAATAAACCCCAGTGCTGAGTGGGGTCCAGAGAGAGGGGGCACCTCAATCTGGGCCCTTGGATCTTTTGTTGGGCACTGATCCCAAGAAAACAAGGAGGGGGGTTGGGGTATAGGGAGGTTGAGGGTGTTGGGCTGCTCATTTAGTCATTTGAATGAGTAAGAGAGGAGAGGGATCTAGGAAGAGAGGAGAGAAGGAAGGAGTTGTTGAAGTGGGTGTGTTCTAGAGCTGATCTAGGGAAGCCACATGGGGCCATTCTGAGGCCATATTGTGCAGCATGTACAAGACAATTTCATCACCATTATCAACAAAGTATTGAATTTATTGGGCTGAGAACAGAGGTTGTATCAGAGTTTTTCTAGAGCAACAGGTTAGGGTTGTACTCACCTGATTTGTACACTAACAGAAGTGGCCATACCAGGTCGTACAGGACAGTAGAAGGAGGTTGTATTGGCTACAAGAAAATGGGTTGAACAATATTATGTTTGTTGGTCAAGATTTGACGAAATTCTTCTCTATATGATAAGGAATTTTTGTTACAAAATTATATTGTTGTAACTTCTCTCTAAAATCCCAATAAAGCTCCCCTCTTAGCTGGTTTTCCCCTCATTGGGGTTTCTAGGGTACCTATTGTGTCATTGTGTGTGCTTGTTTAAATATTTTCGTTGTGCATGCATGCATACTCAGCTAGTATAACTTTAGCATGGATCTCATTTAAATTTATGAACTGAATTTAATTTTTGTGTTGTTATGTATTGGCTGGGTTATCATAATTTTGGTTGGGTATTAAAAGATTTACATGGTATCATAGCTATGCCTCTGATTAGCACACAGGTCACAGGTTCAAATCTCAACAATTTTTTGGTATATTTTTCTGAAGGTTCCAACAGCCCCAAATCAGAGATTTCATGGCTACCAGCGTGAGGTATGAGGATAGGCTTGAGGGAGACTCAAATTGTCTTCGGTGGAAGGTCGGAATTGCAGTTGTGTTCAAGCAGAACAAGTTGTGGTATTATGTCAACAATGTATTTATTGTACCAATCCATAATACTATTTCCTTTTACCTCTATGAGGTGAAAGAATCCAGGGCACAGAGAATTATGTTGGATGGTGTCAAAGACCATGTTATTCCACATCTGGCTGAGAAGAAAACAACCAAGGAAATGTGGGATGCTCTGACCAAGTTGTATCATGGTGACACCAAGAATTAGAAGATGGCTCCCAAGGACAAGTTACATGACACCAAGATGGCAAGGGGCGAAGGTGTGACTTCCTATCTCACTACACTCACACAAGTTAGAGATGAGCTAGCAGCAGTAGGGGATATCATTCTTGAAGAAGAACTTGTACGTATTGCCTTGAATGGTTTTGGAAAACAGTGGGATGTATTTGTCAAGTGTGTGGTGGGAAGAGAGAAGATGACTGCTTGGGAGAGGTTTGGGAGATCTGGGAGGGTTCTCAACGTGGAGAGCCAAAAAATAAATCTGAAGATGAAGACAACCTTGCCTTGGTAGCAAAGGGCAAGGGGAAGAGCAAGAAGAGTTCAATTGAAGGAACCTCTTCAAGAGGAAGTTTGAGACCAACAAAGTGAAGTGATTTTCTTGCCATCAACTTGGGAATTTTTCCAGTCGATGTCCCAAAAGGAAGAAGGGAAAACCCAAGAAGCATATGGTTGTTACAACTGATATGGATGTATTTACATCCATATTTGAAGATGAATTTTCACTATTAGCATACCTATCTACCTCCATGGTCACTGATACATGGTACATTGACAGGGGTGMTTCATGCCACATGACAGAGGTGCATGAGTACTTCAACAACTTGAAGGAGTACAATGCCAACTTCAACATTGTACTTGGAGATAATGCCAAGTACATGCCAGCAGGCAAAGGAACTATGAGGTTTCAAAGGGATTATGGTAAGCCTCTGTCAATTAATGATGTTTTGTTTGTTCCTGGTTTTAAAAAAAATCTAATTTATGTTTTAGCCTTAGAATATAAGGGACATGAAGTCACTTATTGAGATGGAAGAGTACTCACACATCCAGGGGGATCCAATGCTAGCATGGGGAAAGTGTTGGGAGTGAGAAAGGACAAATTGTACAAGCTGCAGTTTGAACCAACCTGTCTGTTGGTTAGTAGCAGGAGTAGTGGCAAAGATTTGGAGGAGCTTTGGCATAGGTAGATGGCTCATCTACATCATGGAGAACTTAAGGTGCTTAGGGAGGTCGTGACTGGGCTTCCAGAATTCAGTTTTGATCAACACGGTGTGTGCAAGCAGTGTGCTTTGGGAAACAATGCAAGACAATCTTTCCTAGTAGTGACAACAGGTCCAAATGTATTTTGGACTTGATCCATTCGGATGTATGTGGGCCCATGCCAGTAGTGTCTATAGGAGGGTTCAACTACTATGTCGCCTTTATTAACGATCATTCCAGGAAGACCTAGATCTACTTTATGAAGACCAAGGATGAGGTATTCAGTCGGTTCCAAGAGTTCAAAGCTCTTGTGGAGAACCAAATATGCAAGAAGATCAAGGTGCTTAGATTAGACAATGGAGGCTAGTATACCTCAAGTGCCTTCAAGGAGTTATGTGTAGATTATGGGATTAAGAGAAAGTTTATTGTGCCATATAACCCACAACAGAATGGAGTCTCAGAGAAGAAGAACATATCGATAGTTGGGGAAGCAAAGACAATGTTGCATGATCGGGACTTGCCCGTGTTTCTATGGGATGAGACATGAAACACTGCAGTATATCTGCAGAACAAGAGTTTGAATAAGGTATTGGGGAGGATGACCCCTGAGGAGGCCTTCATGGGGAAGAGACCATAGATTAGTCACATACACATATCTGGGTGCTTGGTTTACTGCCATGTTCCAGCAAAGAGAAGGACCAAGCTCAATCCTACTACAGAGAAGGGTATCCTTATTGGATACAACAAGACCTCCAAGCCAGACATGGTCTACACTTGCACTCGGGAGGACAATGGTTAGGAGGGACATGAGATTTGAGGAGGACGGGGCTTATAGGAAGTCTTGTGGATAGATGTCAGTTGATGAGCACTGTCATAAGCAGATTCAAGAGTAGAGTGCTCCTAAAGAGGAGGCTAGACAACCATTACAGACTGCATGTCCCCAGACTTATGTATAGGTTGGGAAACAACAACAGTACAGTGAGCAGGGTGTGTAGCATGAGAAGGAGAAGGATGCTCAATTTACTTCGGTCAAGTCCAGTACTAGGAAGAGGTCAAAGTGGGCTGAACACACATTGAGAGAGGCTCAGGAGCAGTTAGAGCTTCCCCAAACATTAGTCAGGATGAGTAGGCTTCCACATAGGTTTTTCGGTTACATGGCTCTTGTGAGAGAGTTGATAGACGTACAGAATTCCAATTTTCAGGAGGCATCTAAGAAGCGGGTGTGGAGAGATTCCATGATGGAGGAATACTCTTCCATCATGAAGAATGATGTGTGGGAGGTTGTGCCCCGACTAGAGGGGAAATTAGTGATTGGCTCTAAATGGATCTATAAGATCAAACATGCGGCTGATGGGAGTGTGGACAAGTTCAAATCCCGCTTTGTGGCTAAGGGATTCTCACATAAGGAAGGCATTGAATTCAATGAGACATTTTCACCCGTGGCAAGATATTCTTCTATCAGGGTCGTGATATCCATTGCAGCTGAGTTGGGATGGAAAATCCACCAGATGGATGTCAAGACAATGTTTCTTAATGGATTGATAGAGAAGGAGATATACATAGAGCAACCAGAGGGGCATCTCATGTTTGCAGGTTCAAGAGAGCGATATATGGGCTCAAGCAGGCACCACATGCCTGGTACAACAACATCGACAATTAATTGCTTGGGATGGGATTCACGGAGAGTGAGGTTGACTCCAACCTCTACTACATCTTGGTTAAGGGGGAGCCACTCATTCTTGTATTATATGTGAATGACTTGTTTTTGACAGGATCAGAGAAGATCATAGCGGATTGCAAGACAGATATTGCTATTGAGTTTGAGATGAAGGACTTGGGTCTGATTCATTATTTTCTTGGATTGGAGGTGTGGCAGAAGGATGGACATATTTTCCTTGGACAAGGGAAATATGTCGTGGAGATCCCGAAGCGGTTTGGCATGCAGGATTGTAGGCCTATGGAAACACCCATGGTTACTAACTAGAAGAAGAAATATGCTTCCAAGTCAGATGGTGTAGGTGCCACTCTCTACAGGCAACTCATTGTCTCTCTTATGTATTTGGTTAATACTAGACCAGATTTGTGTTTTGATGTCAATACACTCAGTCAATTCATGGCAGATCCTAAGCATGTACACTGGGTGGAAACTAAACATGTGTTAAGGTATATGTGTGGGACAATCAAGTTTGGATTGAGCTATATCTAGGGGGATGGAGTGAAGCTTGTGGGTTATTCAGATGCAAATTGGGTAGGCAACAATGTGAAAATGAAGAGCACATCAGGCTATTGTTTCAGCTTGGGTTCATGGGTTATTTCCTGGTTCAGTAAAAAGTATAAATCAGTTGCTTTGAGATCTGCATAGGGTGAATACATGGAATCCATATTGGCATCATGTGAGGCCATTTGGATTCAGAAGCTACTCATGGGCTTGTCTGATCAGGTGTTGGACACAACTGTGATTCACTGTGAAAATCAGAGCAACATCAATCTCTTTGAAAATTTGGTGTTTAATGATAGGTCCAAACACATTGATATAAAGTACCACTTCATTTGGGACTGCATGCAAAAAGGTTTTGTAAAGCTACAGTATGTGCCAACTGGTGAGCAAATTGCAGACATACTCACAAAGCCTTTGGTGAAAAGAAAGTTTTTTCTATTTCAGGGACAAGTTGGGGGTTGTACAAAACACCTTCCTCGCTAAGAGGGAGGGTTAATTTTTTCTGTAGCAGCAGAAGTTGTTCCCACATGCCTAATGCCCAAAGGCATGTGTGGGACCTTAATTTGACCCATATCAATGTTAGAAACTTAGCCTAAGTTTTACTTAGGAAACTTCAACCCAAAAGTCTATTGTAAGTGGATTGTGGGGCCCTATCAAGGGGGGGCACTCAGCCTTAGTGTTGAGTGGGGCCCTGCCTTGAGTAGTGAACCCAAGTGTTGAGTGGGGTCCAGAGAGAGGGAGCGCCTCAATCTGGGCCCTTGGATATTTTTTTGGGCATTGATCCCAAGCAAAAAATAAAGGGGGGCTAGGGTATAAGGAGGTTGAGAGTGTTAGGATTCTCATTTAGTCATTTGAATGAGTAAGAGAGGAGAGGGAGTTCGGTATAGAGAACAGAAGGAAAGAGTTGTTGAAGAGGGTGTTTTCTAGAGCTAATCTAGGGCAGCCACATGGGGGCATTCTGAGGCCATATTATGCAACATGTACAAGACAGCTTCATCACCATTATCAGCAACAACAAGACAACAAATTCATGAGTTTATTAGGCTAAGAACAGAGGTTGTATCAAAAAAGATTCTAGAGCAGCATGTTAGGGATGTACTCACCTTATTTATACTGCAACAGAAGTGGCCATACTAGGTTGTACAAGATAGCAGAAGGACGTCGTACTAGCTACAAGAAACTGGGTTGAACAACATTTTGTTTGTTGGTCCAAATTTAAGGAAATTATTTTCCGTACTGTAAGGAATTTCTGTTACAAAATTATACTGCTATAACTTCTCTCTTAAAGCCCAATAAATCTCCCCTCTTAGCTGGATTTCTGCACACTGGGGTTTCTAGGGTACCTATTGTGTCATTGTGTGTACTTGTTTCAATAGTTCCATCGTGCATGCATGTATACTCAGCTAGTATAGCTTTAACATAGATGTGATTTAAATTTCTAAACTGAATTTAATTTATGGGTTGTTATCTATTGGTTGGGTATTAAAAATTTTACAAGACTTAGAAGTCAACGGTGGAATGTTACATCACACAGAGACTATTGGTGTCTTATAAGTCAATACCAAGACTGAGAAAAGTGGATCAAGAAGCCATAAATGTACCACTATCTTGACTCTGCAAAATAATTCTAACCAACACTGAAAACTAATTCATAAATCAAATTAGAATTAACAAACTATCAAAACAAATGATTGACCTTTGGAAGCATGTCAACAATCTATGCTTATTAGTACTTCTTATTGCCACCTTCAGTAAAACCTTGCTATCAATAAGAACATTCAACGTTCAATTAATTTAGAAATTAATGGAATACAAATGTAATCTCACTTCATAGCAAGAGCAAACCTCATCTTAGTTTATGCCTCTCTATTCTCTCTTGCTTTGTCCCTCCATCAAGTTTTTCTTTAATTCTTCAAAGGTAGTTTTGATTAGTTCAACTACCTTTAGTTAAGTGCGACAAATTTTAAATAAACAATTACAATAAGGGTTTTTATAAATAATAACTAATAGGTGGGGACCCCCTAAATAACTTTATTGTTTAATTTTCAGCATTCCCTTGTACCTCCATGATTGTAATATGCATACCATCCATAAAATAAATTCACTTTTGACGGCCCCAAAATAAAAATGCTATAAATACACTTGTAACTCCCAAAATGATCTAAAATATATAAAAATACTATATGTTGTCCAAAAATAAAAGTGTAAGTATGTCATCAATAAGCTGCCACATAAAGTCATCATACAATGAAATTAAAACTCATATTTATTGTGAGAGGTTGTCCTCCTGTATCCATTGTCCAGAGATGAAGCCACCATGTGTGTCTATAAATCTGCCTTGGCAAACTTATTGTCTTCATTGATGATGCTTCGAGATGCTTACCACCAAAGGTAATATTTATAGGTTCATGCTTTTGGGGAATAGAAAGTGATGTAACAAAATTAGAAGAGTTCTTTGATGAACCGGAGCTAGGTGAGCAAGCAGGGTGCTTCCCTTTACTTGGTTCAGGCTCATGAGCTAAAGCTTTGATTTTATTAGGTTTTTGAGTTGACAGTGCATGTGAATCCATGGAAACAATAGGTTGAAGTGCCTGCTTAGGAGGAGGTGGAGGTAGTGGACAATATACAGCACGCCATCCATGGTGATGAGGTTGAGGGTCATGAACTATTTTATTCCAACCATCATTAACTAGAATCTCAAGCTGCAATGACACATGTGACTCTACAAGAATGTTGGTTATGCTAGGATGAGGTTGTAATGGAGGTTTGGCAGATGGTCAGTGAGGATTTAATATCTTTGGCCTATAATATTGAGAATACCGGTTTGTAGGAGTTGATTAAAATCCTCTGATTCTACATTAGAATGGACAGAGAATCTAAGTCTCTTATTTATGCCCCTCTTCCATCCAACTCACTACACTATGTTTCCCCTATTATCTCTATTAGATATGTTGCTACCCAGACTGGAAAATCTCATCTATAAAACATAGAGATTATATTAGAGTATGCATACAACATCAAGTAAAACATCAAATACAATTTTGCATCTAACATAATTTTTAGAAGTGGCTCTGACTTTATCAACAATCAAGCATGCAATCAACCGGGGATAGATGAGAAGAGTAACTGAAAATCAAACTATTTTCTTTGTTTTGAAACATTTCCAGACTTCATAGCTCCTACAACTCATAGTTATTCAAGAACACGAGATTTATAATGAAATTAGGAAGATGAAGGGTTTTGTAATGGATGGAAAGTGAAAATAAATGATAAGGAAGAGTGGTACATGTTCATAATCAAAACATATCGATCATTAATCTTCAACCAATATCTCAATATTTATGCTCAATGTCGATTGATAATCATGTCACATATGTCATGTATAGTATCATTGATTGCTAGTATATCCATCATCCATGCTTCAAAAAGAAATCTTTGAATTTGCTTATGTGTCAGGGGGGAAGAAAGTGAATTTAAAATGAAACACGATATTGGGAATTTAGGAACAATTTATGTAAAGTGGAAGTATGGAAGGGATTGGACCTGAAAACAAAGAAGAAATTAATCATTTTCAAAAACTTATGACCTTCTTCCAATATTCATTATCTCTTGTCATCCTAGACTTGTTCTTGAATGTTTAATATAATTCTGTGACAAAGCTCATGATTCAATATTAAATTATGAAAGAACAATCATTTGTCAATGCTTCCTTTTCCAATTTTTCCCTTGACCATAAATGTAATAGTTAAAATATATTCTTCCTGACAAATTGTTTATGCCAAACTGCTAGTGGCCTTCCTCATTAATAGAAAATCATTTTTATTTCATACAACAAGGGGAGAAAATATGAAGTTTAAATGATATATGTTTTTGGGAATTTAGGATTTGTGTATGGAAAATGAAATAATGAGGGATTTGGTCCTATGTATAAGATAGAAAATATATTTTATTCCTTCATGACTTGGCCATATTTTTATTCCAATCCATTTTTAAAATCAACATGGCTAGAAACCAATAACCAAACTATGTTTTAAACTTCAATAACTTATTCCAAGCAAGTTCTGCATCAAACAAGTAGCATAATGTTCAACCCAAGATTCGCCCCATTATGGATTTTATTAGCTATCATGTAAGCTAACAACAAAAGCTTACATTGAGTCTAATATACGTTCATGAACTAATAAAAATTGGTTCTAATATTTTGAAACCAAAAACCATTGTAGTATAATCAACCAGGTCATTTCCATAGTAGGGTTTTATACTTTCAACAGTTCCTATAAAATAACAACACATAGGTAGAACACCTTATTCTCTTAAGCCATATTTCTTAGTCAAACCTGGTGCATGGGATTTACAATTTATGTTCAAATACCTCATATTTGGTTCATCAAATCTTTTCAACAAACGACCAAAAAAACCCATTGTGTGTGTGTGTGTATTGCAAAATCTAAAAGGATTCGAAACTGGGTAACAATATCATCAATATAACTATGTTTGCATGTGCATGCAACTATCAACAATCATCAAATCATGTTTCAGGTCTCAAGGTCATGCAAAGAAGTGTCGATGCTAGCCTCAAATCCAAACTTTTTCTAGATTTTAACCTTGTACAATATTTTACTGCAATCTGATTTTCAATAAAAGAACAAAAAAGATACAATGGAAAATACACACATTACATAAAGAATTTTCCCCTGGAAACCCAAACCGGGAAAACCAACATATTCTCTATTCATTCATTATGATACATTGTTTACAATACAATATACATATAGGAGCCAACGACATCCAAAACCCCAACCTAATGACTTGGATTAGTAACAACCCTAATTCCTTAACCGAAAATAGAAAACCATTGGAAAAATCCATGGGTCGAAAAACTGCCCAACAATGGACATAAAAATCGAGGCGACACGAAAAAACAAGGCAAAAAGTGTGACACATTTCTCGAGGCAAAGCGTGCCCCCCGCCCCCCATGTATCTGGTGCAATGTAGCAAACCCTAGATCTAGTCGTGCAAAGAATATAACACATACCCAAGACTTTTTATATATAAAAGAGTGTCAAGGTATCGGGCCAGACATGTATACAAGACCCCRTGAAGCTTAGGCTTGATAAGAAACGTTTTCCATGTTATGCACAAGACTTTMAAAATTTAGGGTTCCACAATACAATGACATAACCAATTACTCTTCAACCTCAGGGTCGAGAGATTGCAATATGGTTTATTATCAAAACAAATTATATGGTAGAATGACACCCCAAAAAAAATCCTTGTAATGTCATTGCTTCAACATGCAAAATCGAGCAGCGGGTATAGAACTGTAAAACAGTATTTGAAGGATATGGGTTTGAAACCCATCAAGAAGAAATGCAGATGAGCAAGCAAAAAAAAACTTCAAATATTTCTTCAATTTTTGCTTAAGACCACAAACATTGACGAGTGGAGAGGTGGCTGAAAATTTTAGGTGGATTTCTTTTAAGAACAAAGACGGTATTGTATGAAAACCAAAACTAGAGTTATTTACACCGAGTTCACACAGTTTGAACTGAGGATATTGGGTTTCGAAACAAGGGTTTGTGCAAGAACAATTCTAATCAAAACAGAGCAATGAAATAAGGAATATTTTCTTGAATTGTCCCCCTTTTTTCAACTTTATTTGTTCTAGATTTGCAGTTTTTTGTTCAGGCTTGAGGTCCTGTTCCTTTCCCATATTCTCGAAGGCATCTTCTCCGTAGGCTGCGGGCCTCACCCTCCCTTCTTCTCTTCTTCCCGGCCTCGCCCCTTTCCCTTTTCCTTTCCCTTTTCTAGCGCTGAAGGCTCCGTTCTTTGAGAAATTTCTACTACTCAACTACTCCCGAATTCAGTCGATTCCCATAAGGAAGAGAAGGTTTTAGCGAGGAATGGTTTTCATCCCCGCAATAGCAGAAAGAGAAAGCCAAGGTGCATAAAAGAAAAGGGTGTTTCGTTCAATATGGTAGTGGGAGAAGACATTCCACTAGGCCATGCTGGTAATCTCTCTGGTAAAATGCTAGTCGGTCATTTTACAAGAAAATCTCTGGGGGAAAACGCCCTGCTCAGATGGGTGGAGCTACAATGGAATTCATTGCTCGACTGTATTCCATAAATTCATATCTTGCTAAAGGGATGGATTTCTTTCCTTTTTCTTTTCAAGGAAGACTTGGTTGCATATGTAGCAAAGAATGGTCTTGGGGTCCAACGAGCCTTTCCCTTAAACCATGGACAATATATTTTGATCCATCGAAAGAAACTGTCATGGTTATGAAAGTTTGGGTGCTACTCCCTGGTCTCCCCCTCACCTTTTGGACTTGGGAAGTGCTGGAGGCAATTGGCAACAAGATTGGATGTTTTTTGAAATTAAAGTCGAACTGGGCCTCCAAACGAGACCGTCACTGGGCTTGGATACAGGTGGAGGTCGATATCAAAGAGGGTTTAGTGGGAAACATAGATATTGTGTTCACAGACATACTTTGGCATCAAAAAATCGACTACGGGATGCTACCTTTCTGGTGCCATGGGTGCCATGGAACTGGGCATTTAAAAGAACAATGCTCAAAGATCACCCCTCCTTGACAAATCCCAAAAAAAGTTTGGAGAGTGAAGTCAACTATCCACATAAATGAATCTCTGGAAGCCATATCAATAGATGGGGAAAAATTCGAGCTTACAGTGGATCCAGAGGTTGTGGTGGCTACGAGTCAAGCTCTGGGAGACATGGAAAAAAGAACGATGGATTCAAGTATGAACACCATTGTCTTAGCTCATGTTTCTTCTGCGCAAATTGGTTTGTTTCCTGACTTCCCTTCTCCCCCTCCCCCACAAGTCACCCATGCCTCTTTGGATGACCTTGAAGGCTCTCACCCTCCCCCGATGTCCTCA
>SNQJ01S0026345.1:74300-86745 GCA_010110895.2 Picea sitchensis | reverse complement strand
CCCCCCCCTGGTGGGCTTGTTCCCCCAACCTTGGCCTCAAACAAGGCTTCCCCTTCCTTGAATCTCTCCCTCTCCTCTGACTCCTCCCTCCCCTCTTCTGGTTATGCTCTTCATTTGAAGATTCACTCTGGTGAGCCCCTCTCCCATCAAAAGGTGGCTTAGCCCCATCTTCCCTTCCCTCCTCCCAAGTTGGTAGGAAATCAAACCTCTCAAAAGCACGAGAAAAAACGACAATGAAAATATGTAAAGGCACCCAAGCAACCATCAAGAGGGCCCTTAGAGATGGAAAATCCCCTTCCGATGGGGCTCGATGATTCTTCTCTCTTTAAATGCTATAGGGGTGGGGGAATCCCTGAAACAATTATCCTTCAAATGACTTGTTAGCCTCAGACCCGATGTCCTCCCGATACAGGAGACGATGTATAGTGGTGAAAAAGMTTGAGAAATCTTTAGTAAATGGCTCAAAGACTGGTCCTTTTGTTCTCTAGATGTCGATGGAATGTATGGGGTTCTTTTAACTGGTTGGATCCCTGACTTTCAKGCCTTATCTTCAGCATCATACCTCTCGACTATCTCTATCTCCCTAAAACATAAAAATTATGTAGAGACTTTTACTCTTATTAATATTTATGGCCCTTACACTGATCACATCCCTTTTTGGTAAAAMTTGATTGAATTAGGAGTGTACTCATGTCTGAATTTGGTGGTGGGAGTGGATTTAAACTTCACCCWTTCCCTTAGAGAGGTTTTGGGAGCCAGGCCCAGAGAAGATAGGCATAATTTTATTTTTTTTCTTTATTGGAGAACCTGAAACTTGTTGACATAGAACCGGTAAAGCTCTCTCTGACATGGATAAATTTTCGAATGGGAGAAGAGGAAGTAGCGAAACGCTTGGACATATTCATGGTATCTAAATCATTTTTACAAAGGAGCTCCATCTTTAAGTCAGAAGTGGAAGTCAGTAGTATCTCAGACCATCGACCCATTACTCGTCAATGGTGCAATGGATTGGATTCCTCCCCTGTATCTTTAAAGATCAGTCAGGCCTAGATGGAAAATGAATACTTTAGGAAATTGGTAGAATCCAATTGGACAAAGTTAAACCCTAATACTTCTTAACCCTGCATTGTCCAGTTTGCAAATAACCTCAAGAAGATAAAAGAAACGATAAAGAAGTGGGTGCCTATTTGGAAGGCTCGTAGGCTTAGGAACTTGACGAAAACTGAGGACCTTCTCACAACCCTTTCTATTTCTATGGGTGAATTCCCCCTAATGCCCTCCCAAGTAGAGGAGCTTAAAAAACTGGAAGGTTGACACTCCAAGTGGCTGAAAAATGAGGAAACCGAGTGGCGACTCGAGAGCAGGGCCTTATGGTTATAGGCAAGAGACAATAACACTAAGTTTTTCCACCAATTTGCAAACTTTCGATGAATCCAAAACACAATTTGGGAAATTAAGGATGAAAATGGGGAGAAAGTTAGCACTTTTCAGTTGAAAGCTGAAGTTGGAGTCAAATATTTTTCGGACCTCTTCTCTGCTCTAGAAGGATGTCCAATCCAGGACATTTTGGAGGTCATGGGAAAATTTCACATGGTCTTTTTTGATGAAATGAATCAATCCCTCCTTGAAGAAGTGTCGGAGCAGGAACTTAACTCAACCCTCTCCTCAATGCAAAATGGTAAGAGCCTAGGACCGGATGGCTTCCTAATTAAATTTTACAAATCATTCTATGATTCGTGAAAAAATCACTTATTTTTAGTCGTAAGGGAATCTCAAAGAGAAGGAAAAGTTCATGGCTCCCTAAACTCAATGTTTCTATGCCTCATCCCCAAAAGGCTTCCTTCATACTCTTTTGAAGACTTTCGACCCATTTCCTATTGTAATGTCATATATAAGTTGATTTCCAAAGTCATTTCTAGAAGACTACGACCGATGTTAAGCACTATTATTAATGAAGAGAAGTTTGGGTTTCTCCAAAATAGACAAATACATGATGTTGTAGCCATTGCACAAGAGGTTCTACACTCAGTCAAAAAAGGAATTTAAAAGCAGTCATTTTGAAATTGGATCTGTTAAAGGCCTACAACAGGGTGGATTGGACTTTCTTACGGCTGAAACTCATCCAATTAGGAATGAATCTGCGAGTCGTAAATTGGATTATGGGTTGTCTTCATAGCGCCTCCTTTGTTGTTCTCATAAACGTGGGTCCCTCTCAGTTTTTCAAACCTTCTAGAGGTCTACGCCAAGGCTTCCCCCTATCTCCCTTCTTGTTTCTGATTCTAGCGGATGCCCTAACCATTATAATGAAGGAAGGATGTGCTTCTGTCCAGATAAGAAGGATAAAGGTATCAAATCTTGAGATGATTTCCCGTTTACTTTTCGTGGATGACATCTTTGTAAACTTGTGTGAGTCTCTTAGAGATCTATCCTCTTTCAAGAAAATCTTGAATCTCTATTGTAGG
This sequence comes from Picea sitchensis, assembly GCA_010110895.2. NCBI lineage: Eukaryota > Viridiplantae > Streptophyta > Pinopsida > Pinales > Pinaceae > Picea > Picea sitchensis. The sequence goes on along the minus strand of SNQJ01S0026345.1, from coordinate 84,283 downwards.
GCTACATGCATGACAATAAACCTGTGAAAGTCCTACATCTCTTTCAACCATTTCTCATACAATGAGATAGCTTCCTTCATCAACATTCTACCTACGCAACAAACCCCTCTAAGTGACAGTTTTAAATACTTAGGTTTCATCCTTAAGCTTGATTGTTACAAAAAGGCGATTGGAGTTGGTTATCAAAAAATTGGAATAAATTTTTTTGGTATGGGTCAACTGGATATTGTCTCGAGGAGGATGTTTGGTCTTGCTTAAATTTGTCCTTGAAAGTATCCCAATGTACTGGAACTCTATCGTTGTTATTCCAAGAGGTGTCCTGGAAAAAATTCGAAAAGTGAGTTTCGAGTTTTTATGGGCAGGCCAACATTTCCCATGCGATATACATCTTGCCAGTTGGAAGTCCATTACATTCCCAAAGGAACTAGGGGGGTGGGGGTTAAAGGACATTCATCTTTTTGCAAAGGCCCTTATAGGCAGAAACTTGTGGAGACTCTCCCATGGCTCCTCTCTATGGAGCAGAGTCATGAACTCCAAATACTTTCCCAATCTTTCGGTGGTGGAATGGTTCAGGACCCTGTCTAAATCTTCAAAAGGGTCTATTGTATGGAAATATCTTGTGGAAGCCTTCCCTTTGGATGGTGATTGGTTAGCTTGGAGGATTGGGAGTGGGAACTCAATACATCTAGGAGAAGATCCTTGGATAGGGGTCGACAACCACTTTCGGTTATCCCCCCCTTCTTATTCTCCATATAAGGAACCAAAATTTGGTTTTTCTATTTGATGCAAGCTCCGGAAGCCCCCAATTGAGAGGTAGATCAGGTTGGAAAAGTTCAGCTTTGTTGGGTCTCCCTGACAATCTGGCTAATGAATGGGATGAATATGTTAGGATGTTGTGTGAATATCACATCTCTCTGAATGAAGACACTGAGGACTCTTTATGTGGTCAATAAACCAAAGAAGTGGCATTTACACTGTAAAACTGGGATACAAATCCTGGTTTGAAGAGAATCACCTGGTCTCCAAAATCTGGCGGTGGAAAAACCTTTGGAAGATCAATGTCTCTTCCAGATGTAAAATAACCTCTTGGTTAGTTTTAAATAATAAATTATTGACCTAAGATAATGGAATGAAACGAGGTTGGAATGGCCCCAAAAAATGCCCCCCTTTGTTTGTCAAATTCAGAATATATCCTACATTTCTTCTTTTGTTGTCCATATGCAGGTCATGTATATGCAGTAATAAAAGAAAATCTTAAGTCGAATGAAGACTGGAACAAGGAGTCCCTAGAGGCTTGCTTTAAATCTTGGATCTAGGACAGATTTGTCACTCTCTATGCAGGTCTGCCATGCATTATGATTACAAATCTCTGGTGGGTGAGAAATAATGCCATCTTCAAGGACAAACAGGTCCCCCCAGATGTGACAACTGCTATGAATCTCAATATGGAAGAGGAATTCAAGGAAGAGTTAAAAGCTCCAAAGCCCCGAACTCCTCTTCCTCCTCCCATCGACTACACTGTGCCCTATGGTTTTTTTGATGGAGCATGTCACGACCACCCACCTATGTGTGGAGTGGGGGTTGTGTTAAACCTTATCCATACCCACTATGTTCACATTCGGTACGCTCTAGGAGGTGGAACTAACAACAAAGCTGAACTAAAAACTATGTGGTTCCTACTTGAAGTTGCAAAGGAAACTATGTGGTTCCTACTTGAAGTTGCAAAGGAAAAAGACCTCACAAGTCTACAGGTTTTTGGTGACTCTAAAATGGCAATTGATTGGGCCTGCGGTAAGATCTCCATTCAACCCCTCTCCCTGTCTAACATTATGAGAGATATAAATCTCAGCTTTAGGGCCTTTGAAAGACTTTCCTTCCATCACATTCTAAGGGATCTTAACACAAAGGTTGATGAACTTTCCAAACAAGCTATGAATATGCAAACGAGTGTTTATGCCTTCTATGAGTACAACGATGGCACAGAAGTCAAAGAAATGGAATTCAGATTATAAATCATTAGTGATGTACTTTTCAGATTTTCACCCTGATGAGAACATTTTTTTGTATTTTGTATATGAAAAGGTTAGGAATTAGGGGAAAGTAGAATATGTACAACTCTTTTTGAAATATAGTCAGGAGGTTGTTTTTGAAAGACTTGAAAAATGTATATTTTTGCGATGGAATATAAAAGTTTTTTTTCTATGGAAAAAAAAAACTATTTTCTTTAGAAATATCTCAAATCAATTTGAGAGGAAGAACAAGAGAAAGCACGCTCAGATAACTAGTCAAACAAAGCCATTTCAAAAATTAATACTCCAAAAAGAATGTGCATTTGATGGATAACAAGCTAGAATATCGTACCTTTTCTAATGCTTCCAAAACCTTCGCTAAATCAATGCTAAAATTACTAGAAATGCTAAAGTCGAGCTCTTTTACCAGAGTGGTGCTATGAATGAAATGGAAAAACGAATAACGAGGGTAGTATACCTCAAAGTGGAGTGTAAATTCCTTCACCCTAACACAATGAATGCATGGTGGCGTCACGTCATTCAAAATCAACACCCACAATAATATTTAATCCACATCATATTCCTCTTTCCACCATCAACAAATCACAGACTAAAAACTTTGCCAAGTGTTCAATAAATCACATGCCACATAAACCACATCGATAGCCACATTAATTGTCAACTCAAATGGCGGACCGAAGCTTCACATTGGCGTTGTCATTTCAACCTACATTAAATCCATATTTAAAATGAATCAACGATGCAATGGATACATATATTCCAATTTGAGTGTCAAAAGTAAAGCTTAAATGGTAGCCAACACTATATAGTATCAACGTTGAGTTCATATATTATACCATATGTAATATGCATGGAGAACTTCAAACCTTTTATTGCAACATGCCACCTTCTCCTATATAGGTCTTATACCTTCTCATATATATATGTTTGTGATATGAAATCCAATGTCATTCAAGTTTGCACAATTTTTTTTTGCATGTAAACTATATCACACTATGATATATATAAAAATGAATTTGCAAGTCTTTTGAATCATATCATGTAGATTAGTACTCAACCATTGTGGCCTGTACATGTCGAGATGTTGTATGCTTTTGACAAGATATATAACCAAACCTTTTATGACTTATGATATCCACAACATAAGTTTCGAGCACCTTATGAGCATAAATGTATGCAACATAAGAGACCATTTTGAAGCTTTATGTGCACAACCTTTCTCTTTCTTTTGCAACCAAATAAGAAGTGGAACTCATAATCAAACTAAAGGAAGAAAACATTATTACTATACAATATAAATGAACCCATTATGTACTTTTCCATAGATTATTAATGCTTTTATCCCAGGAATACTTGAAAATAAACATCCTTTCTTTCTCCCTAGGGGGTCCCACCTACTAGTTATATATTTATATCATAAAGAGTAAAAAAATTTAGTGTGCCTTGCAACTACTTGCACCGGTGATGATTTTATGAGTCAATAGGGTTCTTGATAAATTGGAAAATGTTCATCGACGACTTGTTGAAGAGGTTTCACAATGAATAAGAAGATAATACTTATATTGGGCTCGTTCGTCTATACTAAATAAGAATAATGAGTGAATTCATTCAGGAATGATAAATCCTTACAATTAGAAATCCTAAGCTCACAGATACCCAAATGTTGAAAAAAAGTATATTGTAGGATTGAAGCACAACATCTACAATGAACTTAAACTATGGAAATCTCAAAATGTGGATGAGGGCGGAAGTAGAACAATGTTGATCTAAAAAAAAATCCTTGGTTAACAAATGGTAGCTTTTGAACCACCAAAGATGACACCAAGTTGCAATCCACAAAACCAACACAACAACAATAAATTCCACCGATAAAAAAGGGACAAAAAGAAGGAAAACAATTGTCACAATTATTGTCATAAATTATTTCTAGAACATCGGTGTGTAGAAAAGTCTTTGCAATATTGCAAAATAATGAGAGAGTGGGAAGTAGAAACCCCAAACATAGAAAATGAAATCACTATTAAGTACAAGTTATAATTTGGCAATGATGGAATGGGTTGAGCATGGTTAGCTACAATCACATGCACTAAGCAAGCACGAAGGTAAGTATAATCTTTGCTTCCAAAAGCCATTGAACCTACTGTAAAATATATTCCACACACCTAAGGAATGCCGACAAGACTAAGAATCCAAGAAAAGAAGAAAATAAACCTACAATTTTCTTTGCATCCATGGCAAGAAATTTGCAATTGAGGACTTTGAAATTGAGACAAGTCATAAAAAATAGGGATGTTATGACACTAGTATATTTTGGCAGTACACATAATTACATAGACATCAATTTCACAAATAAATTAAACCTTGTTATATATCCTACCAAGCATCTCACAATGAATATCCTTGATGGACAACAATTCAAAGGAAGAAGGTGCCATAATTTTTATTTTTACAAAATTTGAAACTATAAACAGGGTTTTATGCTATGCCACTCGATGGAATGTATATGGTATTAGGCATTGAATAATTGATATATTAGGGTACTTACGTTGCAAACATTAAATAGAAACACATGGAATTCAAGTGACATGAGAAGCATTATAAGCTATAAGGATCACAAATCTTCTATCACAAGGTAGGTTGCCACAACCAAGAAAAAAAGAAAATATCAAGTGAAAACCATCTACATGTCAAAGCAAGCACCATACTAGTGATCACCAAAACAACATATTAAGAGATGAAATATATGAACTTTAAAGCATTATAATCAAGTCAAAAAAAATCTTGGAAACATTCAAACCAAGGTCCAAAACCAAAGTCGAAATCCAAAATGACCCACTAGTGGCCAACGAAAGAAATAGGGAGGGTGCTTCACAAAGGGAATTGTCCAAAGACTACGCTTTCAAAAATGCTTTAAGAACAAAGCTATATGAAAGAAAAGACAATGCTATGAATATAAAATTATATATATATATATAAACATAGAACTCAAGAACTTAAGGTAAAATGTAACTAATACGTAATTGTTAAAAAATAAAACTCTTAAAGATACAATAGATCACCAAAAGCATATAAATTCCATACATCCTCATTCGTGTAATCATTGATTCATCATTTAATAGATATATTTATATAAATCCAACATAAAATATTTTTATCATAAACTTTGTTTATGACATTCTCCATACTAAGAATCTTTGTAATCCTTATGGTTGTCGTGCTAATTCTTAGAGAGTCTATGCTAATAACCTTAATTCTCAAAGAGTCTATGCTAATAATCCTTCCTCCTTAATCTTTGGAATGATGTATGAATGAATTGACATTACTCCATCCCAACTAAAAGCCTTTTTGTTTAGTCTCTAATGTGACATTAATCAAAATGTGCTTGTGCTAAGATTGTGGACATAATTATGGACATTAGATTGTGCACATAATTATGAACATTTTAATGTCCAAAGTAGATACCATTGGTCATAATAGAGATCTATTCACTAAGCCTCTAGAAAGAATTTTATTTTTCAAGTTTTTTAAGTGGTGAAATACCGAGAACACAATTGAGAACAAAGAAAAGGCACTCAATAGAAAATATGATATCAAGGTAAACACGTAGCCACACACTATAGATTGAAGCTTGATTTAAAGAGACTAGAGTCAAGGTAAACACGTAGCCACACACTATAGATTGAATAAAACTAGCACACTTCATGCCTTGCTTTGTGTAAATGAACAAGATGCATAAAATAGTAGAACAGTTCATGTCTTCCTCTGTGTAAATGAACAAATTCTGAAGTGTCTTTCAACAAAGAAATCCAAAAAGAAAAAGGTAATTTAATTTCTTTAAAAAATCTTAATTACAACCCCATAACAAATGCTCAAGCAATGAGTAACCGTGGCCATCATTCATTCAAAGACAAAGGTATTTATTGAAAGTACACAAGATCATTGCCATTGTGTATAGAAATGCCATAAACAAAGTGCGAACAATGATCTAATTTGTAGACTTTAGACTTAGGGTATTTATGTTGATATTTTTAGTTTTTTAGATTTTTCCATTCTTTAAAAAATTGAAAATTTCGGACACATAAATATATAGATATTTTTTATTATATAGTCATTTTTATGAAAACCGAAATCTTTTAATGAAACAAAAATGTTCACTTATATTTCTTAATGAAACAAAAATCTTCACTTCAATCTTTTAATATAATGAAACAAAAATGTAATATTTGTTATTAGTGGTTGAATCTTCAAGATAGGGGAATTAGAGAAGGTTTAATTGGATTATTGATTAAGTAATTTGGTAATTTGGATTATTGATTAAGTAATTTGGTAATTTGGGATTTTGAAGATTTAAAACTTTTAGAATTTAGAGAATTCGAGAATTCTACCATATGAAGTTGATGAGACAACAAGATGGATTGTTTGGATTGTTTGCATGATTTCACATTGTGAAAGAGTGAAGGGTTGTTTTTTTTCTTTTTTCCATAGATTGCAATGTATATACTAGGGCACTTGGTGTTGATGTTACCGTAGTTGCGGGAGGTATTAATCTCCATGTGTAACCTTTGACTAGATTAGAATATTTCGGAAGCAAGGAAAACCCTAAACATATGTGTGAAAACCCTAGAAGACAAGTCGACCTAGAAGAATAAATAATATTAGAATTATATCTTCCAGAAAGACAAGTCATCTCCACAAGAAAAAGATAAACAATAAATATAATTACCAGAAAGTTAGGTCGGCCCAACCAGAAAAGTCACTAGACAAATTAATATAAATAGAGGACGTTTTAGCTCATTTGTACACCCAGTCAGAGCAAAAGTCTTATGGAGAGATGCAATTGCAGCTGCAAGGAGGAATAAGGGCGTATGGTCATCTCTTGGTCTTGATCTCTCTCTAGCGCTATCAAGTGATATTCTTGGTGATTCTCTTAGTGATATTCTTGGTGATACTCTTGGTGGTATTCTTGGTGGTGTACTAGCTAAAGTATGGCGCAAGTGTGACAGAGAGAAGTGCAACTGCAGTTGTTGCACTTGTGTATGGTACTTGTTTTGTGGATATGGAGACTCTCTTATGCACTACCCTTGGAGAAGGATCGCTCTACTTGTCTTGATTTGTTGTTGCAGTTAGCAGCTAGGGTTTATCTGTTGGTTATAGTGATGCTTTTGAAATCATTCTATCTAGCAAAGGTTATGGTGCTCGGGGCTGGTTGTGTGTCTATGGTTGGGTGACAATAGCGATATTGTCTATGGTAAAATGAGCACATCGAATATTTTAACAGGTTATGTGCCCACACCACCTTCAGGACAGTCTAACCACCGGAAGGTAGCGTGGCAGTTTTTGTTAAGCTCGTTGTGGCAGCAGTTACAACTGCATCTAGGTTTTCTGATTATGCAGCTGCAACAAACCCTAATCCAACTCTTTGGGCACCTGAAGTGAAGCGTTGGACCTAATTTCTGGATATTCTAGTGTGCCTTAGCCTAGCGCACCTGTGGTACTCTCAACAAGCAAAACGTCAAGTTTGAGTTTTTGGTCAAAGTCAAAGTCAAATATTGAATGGTCAAAGTCAAGGGTTGACTTTCGATCAAAATTGAATTTATGGTCAAAGTTGAAATTTTAGAGTTTCTAGCTTGTTCTAATCATTGAACCTTTTTTATTCATTTTCTAACCTCTTCTTGTCAAGATGGTGTCTAGTTTCAGATTAGAAGACAAGCTTAACGATGCTGCAAATTTCAAAGGTATGCACTTGTATATGCTTTTCATGTTATATCATCCAACAAAAGCATGAGTGTGTTTTGTAGGGAATGTACAAGAGACCTTGTCCAAGCAATGATCTTGGATTCAATACATTTAGAGGAATAAACAATTGAGGCTCCAGGTTCCAGGTTTGATTAATACAACTGTTAAGATTTGCACATATCAAGTTACTATAGTTATGACAAACAATCTTTGAAGGGTTCTATTATTGTTAGGTATACTTGGTTGTATATAAGTACTATTGATATAGATGTTTATTGTATGTGTTTGCAAAATAAACTAACATCTCCTCTAGGAGATATTTCTTGTTCTCGGGCATGTCACCTTGGTAATTCTATGGTCCTTGTTACCATAGATATGTTCTTGTGAAAATGTTATTGGAAATACATTTTCTTTTGTTGTTTTTGTTCTGGGCAAGTCACAGGCGGTAGCTCTAAGAAGGGGCTAGAGTGATAGTTGAAAACAGGGAGCAGATGACTCCATCAAATGGTGTTATGGGGAAAATCTCTCTATGGCTAAGGTAAACCACAACAGACAGAAATGACTGCAGAAATCAACTATATTCTCATGTATGCTATGTAAACAAATATGCTAGCAAGACAAAATAAAGGCCTACCTCGTCCAGACGTTCGATGAAGTCCACCGTTGAGTACTTGACCCAAAACAATATACCTGCAACTAGTCCTCAACATCCAAACAAAGCAAGCATATGGTGATATTATATGATATTAGCACATTCAATAGCATAATCCATTAATAAACATGACAAATACACCCATGGAATAATAATTCAAATATTTGCAAGATATCAATTGGATGGGAAAAGAGTATTTCTATTAATATATGATCAGCATAAGTGAAAAAGTTACAGAGTTTAGTGTTGGCACAGTTCGGAACCGAGAAACTAAGTTCCTTCCAGCTTGGCCTCCACCACTTCAATCCTCCACCAAAGGCAAGCTCATAGAAGAGAGACAATGAAGTTCTCAATCAAATAAGGGAAGAGATTGGGGGCTAAACACTGTGTTTAGACTTAAAGGACAAAGGGATGCAGACTCAATATGAAGTAAATAATTTCTCCAAAGTAACTTTGCTCTCAAAGTTGAATTATTTCTCCTCTTTTCCATAGCTCGGAATTGGCCCATTTATAGCCTTCAAATGGAACTGAAGGGTCGAGTCAAAACGTTTTCAGTATATGGAAGGCCAAGGATCACAGATCTCCTGTCGTGACATGGAAACCCGACTCCATTTTTCATTTTTTGGCACAAATCCTGATGTACGTGAGCTGTAGTGGTGCAACATGCGTATACACATGTTGTATAGTAGGCAAGGTGCGTATATGTGGAAAACAATGTATTTTTAGCTCTGGGATTCACAAACAAGGATGATAAGTCTGCATAGGGAAATGGAAAAAGGCCTTCCGTGCGAGATTTCATAGGGTGAGGCAAATCTTGCTATAACAAGTGGTGAGGCAGGTGATCTCACCAAGTACCAATTCTAAAGGAAGCGTGGAAAGCAAGAGAAGTTTTGGACATTCGTTCACTCAGATGTTGGACCAATGTCAGCCTCCTCACTAAATGGGAGAGTACACCTTAGATGACTTCAAGACATTCTACAAAAAGCTCGGGATTAGGAGGGAGCTCACTACTCCCTACAATCCTCGGTAGAATGATATATCAAAAATAAAGAACCGGTCCATCGAAGAATCTATCAAGGCAATGATCAATGACCATAATTTATCCATGTTCTATGGGGAAAAGCATCTATGAAAACCGTATATGTTCAAAATAGAAGTCCTCATCATATATGTTGAAATAATGTAACTGTGAAGAGCATTCTTATTATTTTGTTATTGGATTAAATCCCCATTGTGGATTAATCATGTTATTATTATTATTGGATTAAATCCCCATTGTGGATTAATCATGTCATTATTATTCTTATTGTTATTAGATTAATCCCCATTGAGGATTAATCATGTCGGTAATCGTATAAGGACCAAATCCCCTTTTGTGGATTGGTCATCGAGCAATTACAAAGTGCAGAATAAGAAGTCGGGCCCAGCAGTTATAATGAAAGGGCCAGAATTAATTAAAGGTGGGTTTACCCACCCAGAGTGAGAGGTCGGCCCTGCCAGATGGTGACTCTTCACACGTGCCAGATTGATATAAATAAGAGGCTAGCGCCTCACTTCTTAGACAC
>SNQJ01S0026345.1:57834-74290 GCA_010110895.2 Picea sitchensis | reverse complement strand
CGAGAATGATCAAATCTCTCAAGGTGCAAACCTTTTTTAGAGTGTAAAACTTGAGAAAAGGTTAAAGGTTTGTACCTCAAGAGATTTGATCCCTCTTAACACTTGATAAATCCAGAGCTAAGATGAATCTAGACTGGTTATATATATATATATAATTTTTTTTCCTCGGAAAAAAGCATAATTCTATTCATCCAGAGAGAACCAAATTACATTCTGTAGGTGCATCTAGCACATACGTAGATAGATCCCAATGGGCGAAATAGATGGCAAAAATACCATAAAAAAGTAGAAAAACTATCACGAAATGATCCTCGATATGGCCTAGTGAAGACCCCACACAAGAGAACCCCTGAAATGTAAAAACCCAAAAAATGCATTCCCAAAAGACCCAGGAGGCCGGAAGGACCAGGTCAGAGAGGTATGAAAACCTTAGATCGACAAGACCAAAAGCAACAAAATCGAAGGAAACCTCGACCAACATGTGACCAGAAACTGCACGCCCTCCCAACAAGACCTCAAAGTGTCGACCCACTACATCGCACGCCCAAGACAGGACCTCAAATCTCTTGTACAAACCATGTCAAGTGGAGGAAAGGAGACATCAATAGCCGTCAAAAGGAGCCGGATCAAGAACACGCATCAAACCTTGAACAACCAAAGAAACCCGAGAGAGGAACCGCATAAACGAAGAAGAAAAAAGCGGAATCACCATGACGCAATCCCATATCCGCGCTCCCTTAGAGGATGAAACACCCACCACTCCAGAAGACTGCAGATCTATGGAAATAATCCCAGAGGGTGCCCCCCAAACGCACCACAAACATCGGGTCCAGGGAAAAAACCACATCTGAAGAGAAAATCACAAACACACCAGTTGGCTTATCCGAAGAAGACTGGAGCCTCAACTGTCAAGAGACCGGATCTAGAACATGAGATAGAGTCTGCAATAGATCTCGCAACCTCCAAAAAAATGCAGCCGAAGAAACACCAAGAGGAGAAATCCGCCGAAAGGCTCCCAATCAATCAGATCCGCCCACTGGAAGGCACAACCATCAACAAAACCGAGGAACAAACAAACCCTACTCCCGGAAGAGCTTCCAGAGCCAACAATTCCGCACTGAAATGCCATGGAACTCGTGGCTAGTGGCTGCATGAAACCCTGACACCTTCCAAACAACTGAATAATAATAAAAAAAAACTCTAGCGATCGCATCCACCGAGGCCGCCTTTGCCCACCGCCACCGAGGAGAAAATACATGCACAAAACGACGCAGAAAGGGAGAGGGGTTTGCGACTGAGGAAACCCTGGCCGCAGACCACCTCCTCCACCATCGACTTTCTTCACACACACACACACACATAATTAATTAATTTATTGCGTAGAAAGACGCCCAATATGGGAGAGATGTCCATGTAACATGATGCATTAAAATAATAGTAAAAAATCCAGAAAATATTAAATTAATAATAAAACAATTAAAAACATGAATATATATATAAAACACATATAAACAACAAGTCCACTCAATTAATCAATCGACGCAATAATCAAAACACCTATATAGTACTAGATCCATCTTAACCGGGCAAATCTATCAAGCGTCCCTAGAGGGATCAAATATCTAAAAGTGCAAACCTTTAACCTAGATTGGATCCTTCTAAGCACTTGATAGATCCATGATTAAAATGAATCTTTTTTTTATTATGACTACGGGAATCGACAACGACCACAGTATCGTACTCGCATGACACGGGGTCGAATCCTGCCGGCTACCTTATAACCCCTAGGGAGAATCGCACAACCCGCAAGCATGCCTCGGGATAAATCGAGGTTTGAACTCGTGACCTGCGTAACAACACGAACGCATTAACAATACGTCCGCTGACCACTAGACCAAACCCCTGCGGGCCGATTAAAATGAATCTTATATATAGAAAAAATAAATAAATAAATAAATATATATATATATATATATATATATATATATATATATATATATATTGAGTTATATAAATTTATAAATTAACTATATATATTAATAGTCATAAAGAACATAATACTAAAAATAAAATAATAAAATATTAGTAAATTAGATAATTGAATGGTATTGTTAACATAATTATCTAACAAAAATGAAAACAAATCAAACCATTGTATGTGCTAATTATAAAAGAAGAGGAGGAATAGGACCTACAACATGTAGCTTATGCCTTAATGATGAAGAAACAAATGCTCATCTATTTGTGCACTGTGCTGTTTTTAAATCCATTTGAGAAGAAGTTCTTTTATTTCTGAAGATTCTGGATGCCCGGGGAAAAAATGGTTTAGAAGATAATCTTTTAATTGGTTCATTAAATACCCTATGATAAGACATATTCCTTTTCTTGTGATATGGGGAATATGGAAATACAAGAACAAGATGCTATTTGAGAAGTGAATGCAGACAAGATTCCAACATTTCAAAAAAATCCTTCTTTCAATACAAGATTCCCATGATGAGTTTAAGACAGATAGACTCGATTACATTTTCAACCCATTTTACTTTGATGGCTCCCCCATTGGATTCTTTGATGGTTCTACTGATGGAGGTTTGTGGTATGGGATTTGTTCCTCAAATTAATGAACCATTACTTCAAAGCACACTTTGCAGGGGGGCAAAGGTAGTAATATGAAATTTGAACTATTGGGCTTATGGGGCCTCTTATTTCTAGCAACTAGTCTATCTCTAAACAATATGATGGTAGTTGGTGATTCGAAAGTAATGCGTTGATGGAGGTTTTTGTGGTATAGGTTTGTTCCTCAAAATTAGTAAAGACCATTACTTCAAAGCACACTTTGTAGGGGGTGAAGGTAGTAACATGAAAGCTGAACTATTGGGCTTATGGGGCCTCTTATTTCTAGCAGCTAGTCTATCTCTAAACAGTATGATGGTCGCTGGTGATTCGAAAGTAATGATAGACTGGATAAAAGGGGAAGCTATTCTGAACATCCTCCACCTTGGGCCATGGAAAGAGAAGATCTAGAGGTTAAAAGACATCTTTGAAAGGCTCAAATTTATGGATGTTCAGAGAATCTAAAACACTGTTGCTCATCAACTTTCTAAAAAGGCTCTGAATTGTTCTTCTCGATGGCTTTATTTTGAAGAACTTGTGCAAGGAACAATTATCCATGCAAATAGACTTCCACTATTTTAATTGTTAGTTTTATAAGTGGTCATTTAGCTTTTAGATACTATTTATGTAGTGTTGATATGAATGTATAACTATAGAAATGATTGTATAATTTTGGACATTATAGTATCTTTATGATGAAGACAAAAGCATTAGTTAGCAATGTCTTTTATAAGCCTAATAAAAGATATATAAAATCAATACTCAATGTAAACATCTCATGTATCATGTATTTTTGAAAGTTTCACTTGATTCTCAATAGAATAGCAGTCAAACTGCCTTTTTCCCTATGAAAAAAACAAATCTTCTTCTTTATAATAACTTCATTGTATTTAGTTATATAAAATTAAGTAAAGTTAACTTTATTTTATGATATTTTTGTATTTTGATTATAAAAAACTCGCTTTAACTGAAGTAAGAAAACAAACCCGGCGAACTTCTACCTACTAAACTCAGACAGGCAGGGATCATCTGGCGCCAAAAAGAGGCGGGAAAACATTTGCCGCCATGTTTTGGCGCCAACGCAAATAGTGCAGAGAAATTCCATGGAGAAAACCAGTTGAGAGGTTTTCTTCAGTGTCAAAAACCGCCAACTGCTGCAAATCCCTGATCAAAATACGCGTACAGGGTCAAACTTCTCGTTCTTCTATCCGCTGCCCACAAAAGTTTCAGGCCAAATTTTCTTTCGAGCGAAACACTATTATAGTTCAGAACCGATACAGTTTGTTTTGCTACTAGATATTGAAGAAATCTCCAATGGGGGGTCCGGCATTTGATTGCTTGAGAAACCCTCTGGGTGCCGTAAGATTCATGTTCGATAAAGCCGTTTCCGCAGGGGCCGATCCCTCGAAGCTTGGTAGGGGCGATTGGGGAGCTACCGAGTTGTTTCACAAGTTTATCTTCCAGGATGGGGGTCTACTGCGGGTAAGTTTTCTGCCCACGAGGAAAAATCGACGATTAGGGTTGGAAAAATTTTCGATCAGGGTTTGAAAATTCTGTGATTAGGTTTTGTATAAAGATCTGGACGCCAGGTAATGACCTTTTAATGGCTTTCATTCACAGGTTCCAGAAATAAATTCTGTGCAGTTAGACTCCATTCAGCCGAATTCTCTCGTACGATTTCGTGGAATGGTGCAAGATATGTTCGAGACAGAGTTTTATGTTGGCGCTTTCAAGGTGATTTTCTTTGTGTTCAGTATCAATTCACGTTTCTGATATGGAGGATTAGGATTTATGAAGTTGAATTATTTGTAGGGTTTGCTTGATATTGTTCAGGGTTTCAGTTGAATAGGCCTGTGAAAATAAGTTGATTGCAACGATCAGGGTTTAGGGCTGCAGGGGTGCTGCGAAGGGTTAAGGTTCAGGGTTAGATGGATGATACCGGGAAGGTTTCGGGTATAGAGTTAAATATATGCGTGAAGGGTTCTCTTTAGAGGTTTTGGACTTGGTATTTCTTTATTTTTTTCCTCTTAAAGTTATTGTTTTTCATGCCTTCATTTTGTATCGGAGTTTCAGGATGGTTCATCATGGAGAACGAATAAGTATACAGACATTGCCTCCGTGCAAATGACGCCAAACGCACAAATGGAAATGTGGGATCGTCGTCTTCTGTACTGTGTTCCTGTGAGTAACAAATTCAATCGAATCTAAATTTATGTTTTAGTTTTGAAGTTTGAGTTGGAGTTTCCAGGTAGCTTGTATTTGTGAGATTGTGGGTTGGCCTGTAGTTGTTTAATTTAGGATCAGCGCTAAGGTGTTCTTTAAGAATTTTCTCGTGGTGACCGATATGTGGGATGTCAATCGCTCAGATCTCGTGCCTCATGGCGTTAGTGGTTTCTCAAGCTAAGCTACCATTTTCACTTCCTTCTGGTAGAGCATAGCCTTCAATGAAATAATGAATTATGTGACTAGAAAGAGTAGTCAGGTGGCAACACTTAGGGACGCGCCAAATGACAATGACTTTTATTCTAGTCACCATTCTCAATGTGCCAAGCTTACATGGGTTAATCACCTACCTGAACCATTTGAAGGTAAGATCCTGAAAGCTCTTACCTGAGCATGTTTCAGGTAAGTGATTTGACGTAGCTCAGGCGAAGGATAACCTTACCTTCTGGCAAAGGTAAGGCTGGCTCTGGCAGGACCTTATCTGAGTGATTCTTGTGCCTAATACTGTATGTCTATCTTCAGTTATTTTCTCATCTGCCCTGGACGTTGTTGTAAATGCACCTAGTGGTGTCTACAGAATACTGTTGTAATGGTACCTAGTGTATACAAGCAATAAATCGATACTATTAACTTTGAAAGGAGTTATAGTGATTGGTTGTTTTTCAGCTGGTTAAGCATCCTTATTTTTTGGTGGGAAGATAAACTGATACATAATGCCATGGAATTGTATCAGGTCCCTGGAGAGAATACATGGGTGAGAGAAGCTTCTACTTTCAAAGGCTGTATTGCACCGGGAAGTATTACTGTACAACAGAGGGGGAAGCGGGAACGTGATGCATCCGATGCAACAATGGAGACTGAGGTAGTTTTAAATTCTTTCCACTATTTGTTAAACTAGTGTCTCCGAGTGAGGGGATTATTCCCCTGTATATGGCTTACTTTCCAGAAAATAACGAGCTACTTGGTTACCTTATTGCAGGCTATGAATGCTGAGGATGGAGCTTCAAACGAGGTTAAGAGACAGGTATTTTTGTTGCTTTTTCCTGTTTGTATTTGAATGTTTGATGGAGAAGAGTACATTGATCTGCTCACAAATGGAATAGATGATTTGTTTCTATGCCAGCGTGAAGAGGGTGTTTCTTCAAGCTGTCCAATGGAAACCTGTGAGGGACAATCCAATGGAATTGCGTTCGACCTGAACATGCCGCTTGGCGAGACCAAATCACTACCCTGCCTAGTTAAGGTATACTGTATTTTCAGACTCTAGACCTGGACGGCCATAGAGTTCTGTGGGTTGTCTGAATGAGTATATTATTGACAACTGTGAAGATCTTTTTGTTTTGACTGGAAGACATGACCTTGAGGTACATTCCTTCTTTCAGATGTATGATGGCCTGGATGCAGAACTGAAGCTGAATGATATTGTAGAGTTCATTGGCATCTTCACCTTTGATCCTGAGCTGTCGGCTCCCCTTGTTCAAGATGCTATTGGGAATTCCCTTTTAGATGAGGATATTTCAAGGCATTTGCCTGCTAGTAAGGTTGGCCTTCTTGTTATGATTGGACTCTAATTATGCTATAAGAACAGCTTAGTATGATTTTGTCTTGTGATACTAGATAATTAGCATGCATTTAAAATTTAAATGGTTCTTATAGGTTTCATTCTACAGGTTCCTCGCCTGCACTGTATTATATCACGGAAGCTCTCTAGTGGCAATTTGGTCTCATTATATGAAAGTTCTGAGGTAAATAATGTTGTTGTCAAATGGGTGTGTTGAGTAGTCTAACCTATAATGTAGTTCTGTATCATCTACAATATCATTGAAAGGATGATATAAAATAAGTTTATTATAATGGTGATTGTTCTGCATAATGAGCTGATTCAGAGGTATCTTCTCTGTATTTTTTTCCTGGTGTTTAAGAGTTATTTTCAGCTATCTCCCCTCATACCTTGGGTGCTGCCATGGGGAATTATTGCTTTTTAACCATCATTCCATGTGTCAAGACTCAAAACATTGCTATTTTCTTTTATTTTTGTAGGTATATGGCTGTTTGTTTATGAAATGAAGTACACTTCTGGTGTAGATGCCATGACTTAAAAATATCCATTCTGTCAAACTCACATATGACTTGCACCTGGCCTTGTCCATTGAGATATGTTGCCCAGGACAAACTGTCTTAGCTTGGTCAACTATAAGATACCAGAAGATAGCAACACAATTCACTAACACAACGGCGTTTTTCCAAGGGGACCGAATTCAGGTCTCCATGAAAAATTCTCACTCGATTTACCACTTGACCACAACCTGTTTGACCAAAAAAAATGATATTTCTATTTTTGCTCTGACTCTGTTAGGATCCTAACCTCCCTAACCTCGAACCTCCTGGAAAGTAAGCCTTATACTGGGGCATAATCCCCTCACTCAGGGTAAGGGATTATGCACGTGTGCCTTTATATGTTCCATTTTCCCTAGTTCAGTTATCATTATGTGTGTTGATAATTCTCTGTAGCTTATTTGCTGTATTGCACTTAGAGAGCATTCATCTATGTTTGGATTAGACACTCTCAACTGATTTATTCATTGTATGATTTCTTTTTGGGACCTTCATCTGGATGAATATAAATAGTAATTTATATACATTCTAGTTTTTCAGCCTGAATTGTTTTATCTCCCAATACCATTCTTTTTCTTGCCTTGTGAGTATTTGGCACTCTAATCAATTTATCTCCTTTGCCCATTTTGGTCACTTGTGTTGAGTGGGTCATGTGATTTGACAAGATCCAAAATGTTACTAACTGATTAGGTATTTTTTCAGGTGCCTTCAACATCACTTGTAATGAGGGAGCTAAGAGAGACCTTGCTCCAAAGCCTCACAACTGTCTTTGGAGGAGATTCTCTTGCAGCACATTATTTCCTGTTACATATTCTCTCACAGGTAAGAATTGGCCCTCGAAGCAAAATGGATTTTGAATGGCCCTTGTTACCTATTTGTCCAAGTATAATTTCCCTCCTTTGTCAGGAATCTGTTGACTTGTCTAGTGTGTGGTTTTCCCTAATCCACTTGCCATGGCTGTTTTTATCTGGGCCTACATTATTGTAGCTCTGTATATTTTCCTTTGATGTGCATGCTTGTATTGTTTATGGGGATATTCTAGGTGATATGTCCTGGAACTTGTTAGTGAGTACCTCCATTTAACTTTGGGAGTGTAATCTAGTTGGTCAATACTTGAAATTGATATTGTACAGGTTCATGCCAGAGTTGAGCCTGTTGCAGTGGGCAAGCTTTCTTTGAATTTGACAGAGATGGGAAGAGTGGCAAATGGGTGTCAGTTTGCCAAGACATTGGCTGAGGCTATTCAAGAATTGGTACCTTGTTCACATTTTGTCCCTTTAACAATAGAATATCTCAATAAGGCCTCAGTTGCACCAAGGAAAAACTACCAAACAAATAGGTATAGCATGTGATATGTTATATTATGTACAGTGTGTCTTTTTGTGCTTCTTTTGTATTTGCATGTCAAGCTTTTTCAGATCTTCGATTTTGTTGTAAAATCTTTTCAGCTCTTCTATTTTGTTATATATTAACACTTTCTGTTCATATTTTTATACAGGCTTGTAACTGGGGCTTTGCAGCTAGCACCAGGAACTCACCTGACAATTGATGAGACCCAATTGAAAGCTGGGACTTTAAATTCAACAGGCATTCACAATGTTCAGATATTTAGGAATATGTTGGAGTGGCAAAAGGTAGTACTGTTCACTTGAGGTATCCCGTTCTTTTCAATCTATGAGTGTCTTATTAAGACTGACCTTATTTTTCATGGTTTGTTCAGGTGGAGTATGATTTTCAATATTATACAATGGACATGCCAGCTGATATTCAAGTTCTCGTACTCTCAGATGGAAAGTCTAATATGTTTCCAGCTGATGTAGTGCTCCCTTATAGACCTATATCAGATGCAGGTGCCTTAAGTGCAAGTCCATTGGAGAAACAACAATGGCGACTGTACTTAAGTACGTCGAAATCATTTGACCATACCATTGAGGCTGCCATGCAGCAGGTATTGTTAAATTGTCTTGCATGTACAATCCATTATTCTTATAGACTGGTGAAACCAATGACATTCAAATTCAATTTTGCATATAACTTGACCATTCTATGCTGCAGGTAGTTGAAGATGATATGGTAGCAGCTAGGCAAGATGATAGATCTGTAGGCACCGAGGTTTTCAGCAGGTTTGATTTTGCAAGCTTTGATTGAGTTGTTTTGCATTTTGTAAGCTAGTAAAAATTGGGCCCCTGGTCATTTCTCTGTGTTACTGTCTTGCAGATGGCTTACAATGGCACGTTTGGTATCTTTGAGTTATGGGGAAAGGACATTAACTTCTGATCACTGGCAAATAGTCAAGGATCTTGAGAGGCAGCGTGATGCAAGGCTTTGTACTGTCTGAGATTTATGATGTAGAAGCATACTACTGCCGAAAGGGTTGGGAAGGATATGTATAGTGGAGGTCCCAAGAGCAAATTTTCTGACAACTTTTTTCTCTTGTACACAAGGGTTTGTAAAATTGAATTGCAAATACCTTGAAAGCAGGGATTAGCTTGTAATGTAAAGGACTAGGTTCTGGCAGTGAATATCTGCATAAAAATCTAAGATGCAGCACACAACTTATTTTTGGAATTGTCTGTT
Source organism: Picea sitchensis (assembly GCA_010110895.2). Classification (NCBI taxonomy): domain Eukaryota; kingdom Viridiplantae; phylum Streptophyta; class Pinopsida; order Pinales; family Pinaceae; genus Picea; species Picea sitchensis. Next base: position 64,762 of record SNQJ01S0026345.1, on the reverse strand, counting down.
ACTCACTATCATAGGTAATTTGTCTTTTATTTTTTGAGTAATCTTATATTCAAGGTAGATGATGAGAAATTTGCTCAAGTCAGTGTATGCTTGGGTCAGCAAGTAAGATTTTGAAGATCTATAGATGCTGATTAAGGAATAAAACAGCCCAGTAACTTGTTCTTCGATGGACCTAAATCGACACTCTGTTCTTTACACACAACTTAAACGTATCATTAATATTTTTTAGTTGAGCTGGTAAAGGTTAGGGCTCAATTGTAACTCTGCTTCTTAGGCATCCATGATCTCACCTTGGCATGGGTGGTTATAAATACACATTTTTCAACTGTTGAGGGACATTTTATTAGCTTCAAGAATGCAAGTATCAGCTGATTTCCATTAAGATGTCTCCCAGGAATATTAAGTTATTCATAGTTGATGTTTTGATTTTGTAAAATAAGTTAGTATTTGTCCTTTATCATCATAATTTTTAGATTGCAATTGTTTAGTTTTTTGCCCTTTTTCATCTGTATTTTAAGATTGCAATTGTTGGTTAATACTTTATGAAGACTTTTCAATTTTGCCCCTGCAAAGCCCACAGCCTAAATGATGATGCATCTAACTCCAATTTCCTTGGATTCCATACTTGAAAGGGAAGTCAGGCTTCCAATTCTGTTCCAAACCTGCAATAACTTGCAGAAAATTTATGTTTCAGCTTAGAAAGGTAGTAAATGGAATGATAGTAATAAAGTGAAGAATCTTTGCTCTGACAACTTGTTCCCTTGATAGAAAGCGAGGTGCATTCGCACTGGACAGCTCAATATGATTCATATGTATGGCATAAAGAACATTAATAAAACTAAAATGAAGGGAAAATGTGCCTCTAATCAATGAATTTTTGTTAAACAATTTACCCCTTCAGAACAAGGTTAAGGGCCAAAACATTTTGAATTATAACTGTCACATCAGTGGATAACACTAATAAATTAAAATGAAAAAATAGTGCATCCATTATCTTTAGCATATATATACTTAAATTGTGTGTTTTTCTTTACATGAAGGTTGCACTTGTTTTATTTTCGATCTGTCATAGTTTTTAGTAAGTCTTGGGCTAATATGGATTTAAGCTGGTCATATCATTTATATAGTAATATGGATTTGTAGACTATAGCACTTTCACTAGTGATATTTTATGTTTTGAATTTATAGTAAATATCTGCCTTTTATTTGGGTTTTGGTATTTTTATATAATTATGGACATGAAGATTTGTTGATATAAGAGTTTTAGTAAATTGTGAAAACTGCTTATATAATCATGGACAGTGAAGATTAGAATGTAACAAAAATTGTTTGTAGAAATATTAAAATATGTAATAAAGTTTTTAACTTTTAAAATAGAAAAATGTAGTTAAAAAAACATTTAAAATACACCCCAAGAACTTTTGTGTTGCTTTTGTCACATAAAACTATTGATTTTCATTTATCCGTTAAATTCTCATAAAAACATTGGTTTGAATAAATACAATAACTAAACTCACCTAGCAATGTTGATAAGAAGGTGAATAGATTCTATACTATTCTGCTATATTTTATGAAGTTAAGACGTCCAGGTTCAAATGAGTGCATTATATCTAAAAATGTTTTTGAAGTCAACAGAACAAAATGTATGCGATAATCTCAAAAACAGTTTTTAAACTAGATGAGGCTGAATTTGTTCCTTTCAATATAATTGATTTAGGCAACATGACAATATACTCATTAAATTCCTTTAGGTGCATTGGAATGTTACAATTGAAACTTTGCAACCTTGTTAACATATGTTAGAAATCATAGGTGCATTACAAAAGTAGAAAACAAAGTCCCAAAAAAGCAAAAGTAGAAATGCTTATGTTATTACACATCACAAGCGTTATTTACACCATTTCTCATAATCATATAGATCAATTCATGGATCGTTTATTTATACACTTGAAGGCATAACCAAATCTTCTTAAAACATGGTTCATTTAGTCAAGTTAGATCCCTCCAGCAATTTAAAAGTAGTTATACTATCCATGTTTTTCTACACCCAGTGAGTTACAATCAACTTGATCGAAATCATTTGATGGGTTCCTATTTGATTAGTTGGCCACCATTGACTTGTACTAAACTTTGGATTTAATTCACAAATTCTAACATCCCTTCTTCAACACAACTTGATGCTCCACTAGTAATGTTATCTTAGTGTTACCCTTAAATGACAACTTATTGAAGTTTAGGCATGCATCGAACTTTAACATACGTTGCCTTGCCTTTGTCAATGACTTTGTAAAAATGTCAACAATTATTACCTTTTCTTGAAATATAGACAACATATACCGCCTTTTTTCTATCAAATATTTGAGATGGTGTGCAACAAGCTCAACATGTTTCATCTAATTGTGTATGATGAAATTATGAGTCACTTGTATTGCACTTTGATTGTTACAATACATTGTAGTTGATTCTATATGAGAAAACTTAAGCTCTTCTACTAGGGTGTGAATCCAAATTGCTTTTGTGCCCAAACAATCAACTAGATCCTAGATGAAACACTTATTTAGAACTTCAATTCCAGTTATTCCCATCACCAACCCAATTAGAGTTTGTTTATTCAATCAATTGATTCAAATCTTTGTTGAAATATTTGTTGTCAAGCTGATAATTACGTTAGATATATTGTTCAATGTTTTTTTGGCTTTCAAATGACTCTCCCTTAGATCTTACATGAACTTGTTGACCAAGCTATTAATAAAGGAAATACTAGGGCTACTATGGGTTAAATAAATAACAATCTCAACAAGTTGCATGCTTATAGTAGCATAGACCTTGGGAGAATCACTTTGTTCAACTTAACCCTTGATTGAAATAAAGTAGACCAAAGTTTACAACTTTCCATTGGAAATTTTTTTCAAGAGATCCAAAGTATATCTCCATTGAAAAATAAATGTAGAAATTTTTGAAATGCCTTGAAACCATGTGGAAATTCCCGAGTTTTAATAGTTTCATGCAAAGCAGAAATTACACATATGAGTAGAGGTTTCTTGGATCTAAACCTCGTGAATTTTAAACCCTAGGGTTGTTATGAGATATAGAACAAAACAACAGTGGAAAGTAAATCACTCCTTACGAACCCAATCTTCTAGGCAATCCAAGGAGAAAATATACCAAAGTGTTTTGATAAGTTCAATGCTCTTGGGTATTCTTATTGTGCACAAACCATATTTGAAAACTCAATTTATAGTAGTAATAACAACAATAAACCAATGTTTAACTTATTCAATTATGATATTAAATCACTTAACATAATTTCCCTTTACTTATGTCAAATCAACAAGACATATATAGCGGTAAATAACAAATCACGAAGAACTTAGATGGATGAAAATCAAATTTACAATTTACACAAGTATTAGACAATTGAAAACTTCATTAATAAGCATAAGATGAAGTTGTTGTACATAACATAGACTTATCGCAAGGCTAATACATTCCACAACACTTCAAAACCCTAGCTAGGGAAAATCAATAAAAATACTAGTTCAACCAAGGAGATCCAACGTGCACGAATCATTCAAGCAAATCTAAGGCAAGATGTCTCTTCTTTTTCACCAAATAAACCAAAGGTTTCATCTCAAAACTCTAATCTCAAACCTCCAAGGAATGAAACCCTAGCCCTAGACATTGATGCTCCAAGATCATGAAAACTCTAGCAACCCCAAGAGAAAGAAAGTTCAAGTACAAATGAAGATCTAAGAAAGAGAAGATGACTAGTGTGCTCTTCCTTTTAGTTATATCTCTACACGAGTGAAATAAGAATGAACACAATGCTATTAATGAGGTCTCTCTTTCATCTACATATATGGGAGGTAAGGGAGGCCAATAATGCAGTATGGGCCCAAGCCCTTACAAGCAACCTACAATAAACACTTGTAAGCCTACACAAGTGAAGTGCTCCACTCCAAGGGTGCACATGTCAAGCTACAAGGTGATGTTGTAAACAATAAGGGCTCCAAGATGATGTAGGTACATAAGGTGTGTCCACACCTTTCTGTCTCAAGTCCACACATATTCCATTGCTTCTCCTAAGCCATGTACTCCACTGGATCCACCCTCTCTACATGAACACTATCACAACCCAGGTGTGTCCAACCCCCACCAAGCCTCCATACATCAATCCAAGCTACCCTATGTTGTCGAGGGCTTACTGCTCTCTTCTAAGATGCACAATGCTCCTCCTCCTAAGTAGAGCATTTTCTAAGCAAGTGAACCTTTCCATGTGCCCATCATGAAGGATGTCCCCCAAGATGTCAAGATAACTTCAACACCCTAGGGAATAATGCCAAGCAAGCACCCAATTAAGGTCAAACAAATTTTGAGCAAGTTATCTCCATTGTGTCAATCCATCATGGACCATCTCCCATGTGCCAATCCATCTTATATCATTCAGGGGTTGAACATACACCATCTACCCCAAATCTCATGAAGCACCCCCAAACATGGTTAAACACTTTCAAAGTAATCAAAAAGCTAACACACATTTTTATGAGAAAAGTGTTTACACTGACCCTTGTCGACTCCCTTTGCAACTCCACCAATCCTACTACTTGTAGATATGTATGCATTGCAATCTCAGAATCAACCACTCTCATATGTAAAGAATCTGCCACCCATGCTATGACAACATGATGTAGATTTAAACCTCTCAATAACAGAAACCCTAGCTAAAAGGGAAGCGCACAAACTTGAAGCAACAATTAACTTGAGAACAAGATAAGTATCAAGAATAACAAGAGAATATCGAATTTCTCAAGGCAAATTGGCTTAGTTTTTTATGATGGCCAAATGGCCTTTATATAGGAACACAATGGGTCCACTCAAGATGCACATAGCAATGGCTGATAAAGATATAATAAATGACTCTTACACATAGCTCGAAGGCTGGAAATATGCAATTACATTTCACACATCAATAATTACTAACTAAAATAGAGGGAAATAAGGAATGCTGCCTTTAAGGGTTGGATGCTATTGAATTATTATTGATTGATTTGGGAATTGCTTAATTAAGGGGTGCACCCTCCTTGGGAGGGTGCCTTTCTACATCAGTGCCCCCTGGTTTAGTTTGAAAGCGTCCATGCTTTCCTCTCGATTTAAGAATGAGACCATATAAGAGAAAGATGTTGCTTGCAAGTGTTGGAGATGACTTTGACTGCCAAAGATGTGTTGTGAAGTACAAAAGATGAGGGTTATGGACCATTGCGAAGTTGGAGTAATGAAAAGGAACTGCTTGAAACCTGAGAGTGAATTGTCTGACATTGTTAGAAAAGAAAGAGTCGGTGAGAGTGTCATCAATAAACTCTGTATATATATATATGGAGCTAGAACACAAAGGAAGTGAACTACATGATCTATTTGAATCAAGAGCCATAAAATAGTAATGTGTGTGAGATAAAGTGCTAGAACAAAAGGGGATAGAATCTTGTGTGGTACTGTGAGGCCCCTAAAGGGTGGAAGTGGAGCTAGCACAATCTGCAGAGATGAAAATATCTGGGAAATAAACACCTATGTGTCCACTAGAAAAGGCAAGTTGCTCTTGTAGATGGTGTGAAGCTATGTATGATGAAAATAATGATGTATCTGCTGCATGTTGGAGAGAGATAGTATTTATGTGTCTAGTTGGTTGTTAGCATTGTTAGTCATAATAACACGTTGATTAAATATTAGAAAACAATGGACACCAATGGTACTCTGTAAGGGCGACAAGCTCATGTTGTGTTGTATCCAAAAGGGGTAGAATGACTATCCTTTGGTAGATTGATAACGTTTGGCCAAAACTAGAGCTAATGTTGTAGAAGGGGAGCCTTCATGTCTAAGAAGCATCATAGCCATGTAAAAGAAGGGGGAATGCCCTGAAGAGATATAGTAAGTAGTGGAATGCTAGGGTTAAGTTGCGATTGTGTGATAGAGAAATCCTTGAATAATGAGTGAATAGATGGTGACTTGGTGTGCTAGTGGCAAGTGTTGGATTACTGAGAGGGGGGGGGAGGTGAATCAATAATAGAGCAATTTAATCCTTTTTAACCATAAAATTCAAGTGCTATATCAATGTAGCATTATCATCCAATAGTTGCAGAGTAAATAAACAATGAACAAATGAACAATCATACACATACACAATATACCAATGTTTTTATGTGGAAACCCAAAGTGGGAGAAAACCACATAATATTTTTTTTTATATGTCTTTAAGAATTACATTCATTGGAAGCACCAACTTCCTTTGTTTTCCAGCTGCAACTGGAAGGAGGCTCCAACCCCCTAGTTTCTTAGGCTATAGCATGAGGGAAACTCCAACTCCCCAATTATTTGGCTACAACCAAAAGGAGGCTACAACTCCCTATGTTCTCCGGCTACAACCACCTGTCCTTGCCCCGTCCAACCGCCTTGAAATATAAGTAGAATGATGGAACTACTGTCACACTATCACTGCGAGATATATTGCTGTAAACCTGTACCAAACAACCTGTAATCAACTTGTACCATAAACAAGTGTATCAACCATGCACCAACCTGTACCATCAATGAGTGCATCAACCATGCACCAAATATGTACCAATCATGTATCAAATACACATAAACTACGACTCATCAAGATGTACCAACATCATCAACTATACACCTCATGTATGTGCCAACTCATCAACTACTTGTCTCAACCATGTATCCAACACGTACCTCAACCATGTACTAAATACATATACCGATACAACCATCAAAATTTCTCTAGCAATACATCACACTATCCATAACCAAATACCATAAACCATTACATCAAACCATGTGCCACAACCTCACTGTTATACAACCTCTATCTATAACATACCTCAACCAAAAGCCCTCATCAATTTCATCATCCAAATCTGATTTG
>SNQJ01S0026345.1:14429-31488 GCA_010110895.2 Picea sitchensis | reverse complement strand
TGATGTACAACCATATACCAGGGTCCCATGGATAATTGTGGACCATAATGCTGAAGAAGATTGAAGAACCAAGGTCCCATGTAGAAAGGAAAGCCACCATGCTGAAGTAGTCCAACCACCATTGTAAGCCCATGTCCCATGTCCAAGTGCTCATGTGAACTCCCCATGGAAGATTTTGGAACCCAATAACCAACTCAAAATGATGCTCCAAAGACTGACACCTATCATGTGGATCCAAATAAAAACATCCATCCACATAGTGGAAAAGGGTCGTAGAAGAATCTGGAAGGAATAATACCACTGTAGAATATGCAAGATGGACACTAGTAATAATCATTGGCTCTCAATTTGTCACATTGATGCTGTCTACAGAAGGTGGATTAGAGTCATCAAATAACATATGAAAGTGGTTGTCATCCTAGAAATGACAACTATCTATATACCAATCATTACAATCGGCATCAAAATCATACCAAACATATATTTCTTGATTATATTCATCCCTGATGTCCGTCATAAGAAATATCTGCTACATGTTATCCAATGAATCTCGAATACTACGAAAACTATCATTGAGGCCATTTGCAAGGTCATGCAATCTAGCATCCAATGTGTCATACAATTTGGATTTGAATGCTTCAAGAATTCTCTTGAGGGTTTGAAAGGAAATAGCCATCTGAGCACCTTATGAACTCTTCGGTCCCACATCCGTCATGAAAAAACCCAAAAAATAGAACAATAAGTTACTGCAGAAAATCGCGGCGTTTTTTGGAAAAACCCTGAAAAATTGCTGAATTTAAAATGCTCATAACTTCACTTTCCGGACTCCGTTTCGGCTGATTTTGTTTTTGAAATTGGGTGAAATTGTGAGAGGAACTCAGATTTATAATTTATTTGAGAAAATTCGGCCTCCAAATGTTACATAAATTAAAAAAAATAGCGTCGTCGTTCGCGGAAAAAACTTTGAAAAATTGCAGATTTTAAAACTTCAATATCTTGACTTCTCGGACTCCGTTTCGGACGATTTTGTTTTTCAACTTGGGTGTTTATATGAGAGGAAATCAGATCCACAACCTGTTTATGCAAATTTTTCATAGAAATATACTGAAAATTTCTGGAATGTCGCGACCCTCTTTTTCTTCTCCGAAAAAAAAATCTGCAAAAATAAAAAATATTTGCCCACAATGTCTGCCAAGGAAAGTGCTCTGATACCACTTGTTAAAAACTTGAATAGATGTACCAATATAATCACCACAAATACTGAATACACAATAGATCCACAAAGCAAGATAGAAGAAACTACTCTTTATTACTACCAAACCCTTGAGGTAGGGCAACACCATACAATGGATCCTATTATGGAAGAGATCCTCTCTTGTTCACTTGCCTCTTCGAGGGGGCATCCTCCTATTGAGCTAAAACTCACAATACAATAATTCTCTTCATATCTCATTACATTGCTTGAACCTCTTTATATAGTGCTATCATCACCTGAGAACATTCTAGAGGAGGAATCTTCTAGAAGTAGAACCTTCTAAGAAGTCTTCTTACATTTATTATATCTAATTATCCATTTATTATATCCNATTGAATGATCTCCACTATTATCACTATGGGCCCTCTAGGCCCCCCCACTACCCTAAGAGAAAACAAGATAACCTTCCATCCACTATGCTCAAGAGAGAAGCTCCTTTTTCCCTTTTTTCCCAATGAAAGTCAATAAGTACAGTTTATCCCTTTTTTCTCACAGAGAAGATTTTATCCATGGTCCTCTTGAGCTAAATGTCAAGCCTTTTGTCCATGTGTAGTCATATCCCTGTAGCCAATCTATTTATGGGTAATCCTCTCTCTACACTCTCCATTCTGTTTATGGATAATCTTCTCTCTACAATCTCCTTGCCTTCTTTATTTTCGAGAGCATTCCCTTTTCCCACAGATGTTATACTCTAAATATATTCTCGAGATTGGAAGAATTTTCAAAAGTGATCATCCTTCAAAAACATTAAAAAATACCATAGTTGCATGGGAACCACTCCCGACATATCCAACATTTTTGAAACTAGTTCTTGGAAACTAGTAGGAAACGTCCCCAATTGACGAGGAACTGTTTTGGGAACTTGAGAGCTTTTTGGGAGCTTCAACATCAAGAAAATGGGAGCTTGGGAACTAGTTTCCTAAATAGAGAGCTTTAAATTAAAATTCTATTAAATTAAAATGTAAATATTTTTATTCCATTATTACAAATACATATTTTATTACAAATATTTTCATTTTATTTATTTAAAGTTTTGAATTAAAAAAAGTTAATACTACTCACTTTATAGATGTGGATATGAATTTTTTTTAATGCATGTTTGTTTAGCCCAGACTAAACATGAAAGAAGAATAAATCAATACCCTATCCATGACAAACATCTGCTCCGGTTTGTTGTTGTTATCAACCAACCATATCATTGACTTTTATTGTATTTCAATATTATAAGAGTAACACTATTTAGCTTTTTCCAATCAGAACAAAAACAATGTTTCAAATTTACAAAGATGTAATTACAAAATGTTTGAAGTTTATATATGTAAAGTTTATTTTTTAAAAGATGTTAAAACTTTATATATGTATTTTAAATTTCGTTTCTCATTTTCTAATCAAATCTTTATGGATGTTAAACTTTCAGTATTGTATTAAATATATTCATATAATTATTAATACAAATTAAATTAGTAATTTCGATATTGTAGTTATTGCTTGTAATTATATTTCCATATGAAAGTAAAAGATGAATCAATAAGAAACTCTAACATGAAAATGAATATAAAACCCCTTTACCGGTTATCTATCAAACCTTCAACAATGCTATCAACAAACAATTATGTGATACTCAGAAATAAAAAATACTCATCTGAAAATAATAATTCATATATTTGAAAAATGAAATATTCATTTAAAAAAAATCCAAATTCATATATTTGAAAAATGGATTATTCATTAAAAAAAAATCCATTAAAATACTTCAACATCCACAAATTTTCAAAATGGATTTTTCATTTAAAAAATTCCATTAAAATACTTCATAAATTTGCAAAATAAATGATTCATTTAAAATATTTCATTAAAATACTTCAAAATCTATAAATTTTCCAAATGGATTATTCATTTAAAAAAATTCATAAAAGTATTTCAAAATCCATTTCCAATAGAATCAGAAAATGGCTCTCTCTATATATTTTTCTTAAGAGAGAGTTATTTGTTAATGATGATGATAATAAATTGAGATGAAATTGGTCTATTAGATTTTAATAGAGTAAAGAATTACTTGCATTTTTTTAAAATTTTGTTTTTGTGATGAAAAAACATTAACAAAAACTTGCATTGTTGTATATTGCTTTCAATAAAATATTTGTAATATGTTTTGCAATTCATAAATCTAGACGATGGATTGTTAGTTCTGTATTTCCCTCATTCAAGTGTCCAACGCAGAGTCTCCAGATTCGGAATCGAAACCGCCCCCTGTTGACTACTAGAGGATGTCAAATTTAGCTCTTTCTTTGCTTTAGGGAGCTTATGCTTCAAAGAATCAATTTTTGTATTAGCCTCCTCCAATTGGAAGCTGAGGTCTCCATTTGAAACTGCTAAAATTTTGTCTGTTGTATCCTTTGAAGGGACATAAAGCATGCACATCACTATTACTTCACAAGAAATAGGGCAACCAGATCCATGGGAAAGGTTTCTAAAATCAGTGAGCAGACCCATTGGAGATATTAATTAGTTATTATTATTATTAATGAATTTTTGAAATTTGAATTAAATTTAATTAAATAGCAAAGTATTAATTATTTAAATTTAAACTTAATTTACATAGATAATAAAAAATTAACTGATTAGATTCAAAATTAACCACTAATTTTGAACAATTGAAAACCTTATTATGATTATTAAATTAACCAAAGGCAAGGTCAATATCAATAACCTCTTTAATAGGTTTGATTGTTTGAGCTAGGCTCGTGATAATCTTTAAATTTTTTTAAACATCTGCATACCTTAAACCTAAAAATATGAACCACATATGGAACAAGTCTAAATTATACTTAAGCATGGCTGGAATTTAACTGTATGGTTTGAAGTAATTTGTTTTTTAAATATATTAAAAGTATACTTATAAAATTATTAAAAAAAATATTTTTTATAAAATAAAAACAAAATAAATTTGGTTGTGATGGTTATAACTGTTAAAATTGATAAATGAATTGGATTTTAAATTCCTACTATGTATCAAAGCGATTTATAAGATAATTCTTGCATTCATTAATGACTATCAAAGGGATTCATAAGCCTAACTATTAAAATATGGATGATTTTAAGAATGAAAATTTATTTTTAAATGAAGAAATCTGGGCGAATCTTACTAATCCTTCATATGCCAACTATACGTATTTGGCGACATTTTTGTAAAAATATTCAAATTTCTAAGGAATTTATATAGTTTGTATAAAATTTTGGCCATTTTAAAATTAAAATAATTTCATCCTATAGAATTTGAGCGAATCATTTTTAGAATGGTGAATCTTGTTTTGGGAAAAACCATGGAAAATTAGCACATGAGCTAAATTTAGCCCCTAAAATCACCCTTGTTGATAGATGAATTGGATTTTAAATTCCAACTATGTATCAAAGCTATTTATAAGCCAATTCTTGCATCCATTAATGATTATCAAAGGGATTCATAAGCCAATTCATACATTCATTAATGATTAGTTCATTAGTATATATTTTTTTAGTGTACTCTAAATGTTTTATTTTTTAGTTTTATTTTTTCGATCTGCAGATTTGAGTGACTAAGTTTATATAATCGGAGTTTACGAGGAGTTCTATTTATGCATCAGGTAAAACTTTTAGCCAAAGCCATTTTTTTGGAGAAAAGTTCTAGAAGTAAAGAAAGGAACATTGGTTTGTGCTTTTCTATGTAGAAAAGTATGTAATTTACCTTTTTGTATGTAATAAAATTTTCTTTATTAATGGAGTGGATTAACACGAGGTCATTATTTTCAATTTACTACATTTATTTAAAATTTGGTAAAGTATTTTTAATTTTTTAAAATATATTAAATTGAAATAATTATAAAATTTATTATTGATTTTTTTATTTTTATATCATAAGTTTAATTAATTAATGAAAATTGTTGTTAATATATTAGTTTAATTAATGAAAATCATTGTTAATATATTAGTTTGGGGGTTAGAGTTTTGAGTTTTATATAGATATGTTATTATTTGACAAATATGTTTTAGAGGTCATTGGTACAATTTTCATACATTCTAAGTGGCACTCTATGATATGTCTATTACTAGTTGATTTTCAACTAGTACCATTAAAGTGATATGATTTATTCCAAGCTTGAAATTCTCTAATTATGATCTCTTATCCTTAATTTCACAATACCATGGTACTATGGCACAAGAAGTGGAGAATATAAAAAATGTGGTGTTTGAACATGTATGAACTCAATGTTAGTGTTCAACATGTTCCAGGGCAACAGATTTTAGTTATTTTGACAATTTCAATGATGTTGCCAATGATGAGTGGTGTTAAGGGTGGATCACCACTAGATGGTGAAGTGCATCAGAACTCGATTCATTTTAATAGATGGTGAAGTGCATCAAAAAGAGAAAGGAAGGAAAGGAAATGACATGCCATTTTATTTCATTGTAATGAATCTATAAGTGGTCCTTGTTTTCTAGAAAAGCATTAATATATCAATCAAAAGTTCACCAATAAATTTTCCATATGTTTTCATGATTGATAAGCATCCAATAGCTACAAGTTTCAAGGAGAGTCACTTTGATCCGAACTGGTATGTGAAAAATAAAGGTGACGATCTTATAATCTTAGTTTGATGGTTTTCTAATTATAAATAGCAAACATGAATTGATAAAAGCGGTTAAAGAACATTTAGTTAGTGTGGAAATAATATTGGCCTTGGACTTTTCCACTATTGTATTGGCATTGAAGTTTTGTGAAAAGACAATTTGGATGGACTTAAGTTGACGATAGGGGAAGCCTTGAAGCGTATAGATTAGTTTTGTATAGACAATTAGTAGGCAATTTTATTTATTCGATAACTACCATAACATAGTTAAGCTATCTTGAGAGTATTGTTTCTTGGCTTACCACTTACCCAAAGTTTGAGCAAAGTTGCGAAGAGGATCCCCATAACATACTTAAGTTGTCTTGAGAGTATTTTTTCTTGGCTTACCACTTATCCAAAACTTGAGCAAAGCTGCAAAGATGATCCTCATATATGAAAGGAACTTTTTTACTTTGGTCTAGATTTTGTAAGGAATGATAGTTTAAGGCAGGTTGGCTTCATTGATTATGAGTGGACAGGTACTTGGACAACAAAAAATCAACTATAGGTTATGTCTTCAATGCACGCTCATGTGCTATCTTGTAGGGTAGAAAAAAAACCACTATGGCTTTGTTTTGTACAAAAGTAGATTAGAAAAAAACAATTTGTGTTGTAAGTGAATTTGTATGGCTTACAAGGATTGTTGGTAAGCTCAAGTTGGAGCATAAAAAAACAACTCTCCTACTTTGTAACAATCATAAATTAATCATATCAACCAAGAATCAAGTTTTTCATGTTGAACCAAGCATATTTAAGTTCATCAACATCATATCACAGAGTTGGTGCAAGATGAGGATATCAAGCTAATCTCTTGTGCCACTTAGTATTGACTCACTAATATTCTCCACAAATATTTGAGTAGAGACAAATTTGAAAAACTTAAAAACATGCTTGGTGTCGTTGTATCGTTCCAATATGGCTCTAATAGACCAATGCGTCATTTAAATGAATGATTTTGGTTTCCTATGATTCAAATATTTCAATACTCTCACCGAATCCCCCAAAAATTAAGCAAAGATAGTAGAATGGTGCACATTGGTAAAATTAACATTGCCAAAGAAACATATGTTAGTTTTTTTTAAGCGTTCACTTTCCCCGGCTTCGAGGTATGCTAGTTTACTAAGATTCCATTAAAAAATATCTTTATAAAAAGAAAAATGAGAAGTAGATTGTCATAAAGCTTTAAGAGTGATAAAATTTTATTGTTTGGAGAGAAGGTCTCAGCTATAAAACTCAAAACAGAAAAAACCATAAATATTCAAATGGAATCTAAAAATTTAGCACTAGAACAATGATATTTAATATTAAAAAATAATTATTAATTACAACATTTTAATAATTATAAATCAACATTTTAATAACTATAAATAAACTTTTTTGTTTGTTTGTTAGTTTGTCAGTGACCCGTGGGACTAACACGTGGCTAAGAAACCGCGACTCAGGGGCATCTAAGCCATCAAAATCACCCAGGGATCACACCCGACCTGAGCCACACCAACCCTTAACATGGCTGGATTTTTTAACATCACTGAGTACCTTAACAACACACTCCGTCACCGAATGTCCTACACCTCGGAGACATAATTATAAATAAACTTAGGTATATAACAAGAAGTTAAATATCTTGGTGCAAGCCCCGTATATTTTCAATAGCGCCAAAATTTAACCCCCACGTCCAATGGTTTGGTCAAAATCTATTCTTAAATAAATATTTATAATAAGATTTTTCAAAATAATAATATAGATAAAAATACCAAAAAAAAATTAAAAATTTATAATAAGATTTTTCAAAATAATAATATGGATAAAAATACCAAAACAATTTAAACAATAAACAGTCCCGGACAACCTAAACACTTAAGCTTCAAGTTCCCTGCGTTTAAGCCAGCCAAGTGACGAAAACTAGAATTACAGAAAACAAAAACATCTGAATGCAATGAAATACAAAGAAGTTTATATACTTTAAATTTGATTCTTGAAATTGTAATTTTGTGGGATGTGTCTCTAGATTTGAACCTAATGACTTGTGAAATACTAGTATAGATTCATCTTAGTTTTTAATCTATTATGAGGGATGGGAAATAGTTGTGAACAATAAAATATATATAATTTTTTTTTATTTCATTTTCCAATAAATTAAAGTTTGAAAGAAAAATAGAGTGGGCCTAATGGTTAAGAATATGTGTTTCCTCTTAAGAGGTCATAGGTTCAAATCCAGAAAGGGGGTAGGGTATGTATACCTTTGTAGACTTTACCAGTCAAATCACTGGTGGAGGGGGGTCCCTTGTCCCACAAACAAGGGGGTCTCATACACCAATTTGGTGTACTGGCTTGGCCGTGACCTTAAAAATAGATTATTATTATTATGTGATGATTTTTAATTTTTATGTTTTTTATTCTTCTAATATTGAGTGGGCCTAATGGTTAAGAACATGTGTTTCCTCTTAAGAGGTCACAAGTTCAAATCCAAAGGGGGGTAGGGTATGTATACCTCTGTAGACTTTACCAGTCAAATCGCTAGGTGGAGGGGGGTCTCTTGTACCACAAACAAGGGGGTCTTATACACAAATTTGGTGTGGTGGCTTGGCCATGACCTTAAAAATAGATTATTATTATTAATTTAAATTCAATTTTACTTTCGAAATAATTCAATTTTAAATTCATATTTAAATTAGATATTAAATTAATAAAATTTAAATTTGGTGTCTCGCTTGGCTGTGATCTTAAAAATAGTTTTTTTTTTTGTAAGTTAGGAAAATACATTAAATCCTGCTAAAGAGAAAAATTTATAGATGTCGAAATATCCCGAGAGACCGTGGCCACATCGCCTTGGTGGTAAACCAATGCTGCCACATGGCCGTGGAGTTTCCAATTGTCCATGCAAATTTCAAAAACTGTAGAAAGAAAAAACTGTGCTAAGACTAGAGCTAGGATGCCACGCAGGGCTGGAACCTTGTAAACTAAACTGTGTGGAAACATAAAAAAACTCGAGAAACCTGAGAAAATTGGGATCATCCGGAGCTGAGGTCCAACTTCCGTTCTTTCCTTTGGTCTTGCGTAGTGTCTTTACCCAGAGTCCTTATATTTGGGATGGTATGCTGGAGATCCCGAAGAAGAGACTCCAGAAGCTCCTTGCGATGAACCAGGCTGTCATCCCTGTTCAACAACTCCTTGATGGCGCACTTGACGTCCATGATTGAGCTCTTGATGAAATCCAAAGAATTATTCAAATTCTCCATGCCAATGCACCGAGAACAAGCAATTGGGGGTGGAGAGGGTGGTGGAGCATCAGAGGATGAAGAGGGGGAGGCAGAAGAGGGGAGAGGGGAGGAGGAAGAAGATAGAGGGGCGGTCGGGCTAGGGGGAACGAGAGGGAGGAGGAAGAAGATAGAGGGGCGGTCGGGCTAGGGGGAACGAAGGGTGGAGTGGGAGGCCGGTGGATGGCATGGCCTGGGCTGAGCTTAGGAGCAAAGCCGAGGGAATTTCCAAAGCTATTGAACCACTCGACTCTGCAAGAAAACGAAGAGGAAAAAGGAGGTAGTTCTGGAGTGGTGGCATAGTTAGGAGGGTGTTCCGGAGAGGAGGCACGAACAGGGTCAGGGGGGAGTTCTCGAGTGGAGGTGCACATTGTGAGCTCGAGGCGGCCTCCAAGAGCATTCTTGCCACGAGCCCTCGAGCCTCGACCTCTCGCTGCATACCAAGTTTCCCCACGCTTTGACTTACCTCGTTGGAGAGGAATTGGGACTATGACTAGGAGAGAAGGGAGGGAGAACCAAAGAAGGAGTTGGGGAAGAGCTCAAAGCGAAGGTGGAGAGGAGGGATAAGCTCGAACCAGAGACGAAGAGAAACACATACTGGTGGGTGATTGCGAGGAGCGAGAGACAGAGAAGGCAGTCGAGCCATGAGTTTCATCTTCACAGGCCAAAAACCATTGGTCCGGGGTAAATGATGGGATTGGTTAGGCAGCTAGACCATTGCATTTACCACCCCTGAGCTGGAGCTCCATTAAATTAAACTGTTCTGTGTGCAAATGAATGCATGGTTACATCGACTAAAATTTCTGAAACGCATGATTAAATGGTCTGTGAGTGCTAGCCATGGCGCAGGTGGCGTGTTGTGGCCAGGTTTCTGCCCAACTTTCCATACGCTCGTCGATCCTGATGACACTCCATCCGGAGGAAAATATTATTATTATTATTATTAATATGTGAAATTAAAAAGTAATTAATCATTAATTTTAGAGTATCCAAACCCATTGCTCAATTTAATAATCAATTATTGAGTAATCAATAATTTATGTGGAATTTGTTAAATGTTTTAGTTCTTATTTTTGATTCAAGTCTGATTTTAAAATATGTTTATAATTTAGTAAGAAAATTATATATATATGTTATATATATATATATATATATATATATATATATATATATATATATATATATATATATATTAAGTTTAATAAGTAAAAAGGAGATTTTAGAGGCTGTCAATTTATCGTTATTATCAATTAAAAATCTTTTTTCCATTTTTTAAAGTCAATCGAAAATAACAATTGTTACATTTTTCTCTTCTTTTTAGTATGAGTAATTTACTACTTTTATTTTTCTCTTCTTTTTAGTATGAGCACTCCACTATCTGTTCCAAAAACCCTTCCTGTAAAGGGGAGCCCCCCCAAAGTCACAAATTCTAGAAAAGCCTTTACTAATATATGGAATCATCAGAAAAATGAGAGAAGAAGGAGATGCTGCAATCCAAGTAGAGTTAGAATTATTAGAAAAAATGAGTGAAGAAATAAATGTAAAACTCAAATAGAGCTAGACTAATGTTTCATAAAAAATTAAACTCCTTAGAAGATACCATTCAAAACTATGGGAGCATAGATTGTTAGGTTCAAACTAATCAGGAATTGAGGATAGAATTCAAGAAATGGGAGAAATAAAACAATCAATCCAAGAATTAGAGGTTGAAGAAAAATCACAACTTGAGAGATAGGGATTAAAGAGCTAGAAGAAAAACTAATCAACACCTTAATCTCTAAAGGGTCTAGAAAACAAATTGATATCAAACTGAATAAAAGAGGTAATGAATAAGCTAATCGAACTACACCACTAGCGTAATGAAAGAGCCTTGAACTTCATAATTCTTTGGTATAAAAGAACAACAATCGGGCTGACACATTATAATAGTAAAAGAATAATTAAAAAAATAAATCACAAATTGAAACAACTTACCTCATAGAAACAAAGAGACTAGGAAAACAATTGATCACAAAGATAGGTTTATTCATACAAAGTAAGTTGTAATGACCCATAAATATAGTGACTTAGTAAATTCCTTGAGCTTAACAAGGTCATGAATATTTATAAATGAGACCTCATTCCTAAAGACCAAGATGAATTAAGGAAGTTCGTTCAAAAAAGGTAAAAATAAGTCAAGAAAGAATGAAAATGGGCAATGGTTAGAAATCTAAAAAACTATTGTTAAGGATAGAGACTGCATGATAATAATAAATAACAATTTGGGACCCTCATGATCCTTTTTTTGTGAACTCTGCCATGGCTTTCCATGAAGAAAGGTCCTATGATAAGCTGGATCCTGAAGTGATATTGATATTATTTGTCTAGTTTGAAACTTGGGGACATGAAGAGCCTAAGGTCCCTAACATAGAGGGATTTCTCTTGTGGTCAGCATGGAACAAAAGTCCCACCGTAGAGGGATAGGCGGCAGGATTTGTTATATTAGAAAGAACATTCTCCTCACATTCAACTTCACAAGCTCTACCCTTAATCATTACATTTGGGATTAAAAATTTCAAAAACATCAATGCTAAGATGTATATAGAAATTTCACATTTTCCCCTATTAATTCTTACCTTTATAAGAAAACAATCTAGATAGAAATTGTCCCCATAATAATTTAGGAACAAGATATTTATAGTTTGAAAAAATGAAGCTAATATCCTCTTTCTAGGAGACTTAATGCCATAATCAAGAACTAACCAAGCCATTTTGCTAATGATTCCAAACCATAATCCTTATGGCTATATGAGGACCTTCTTTTAGCTAATAGCTACAAAAGAAGCTCAACAATCCAACCTGAATTTATTTGGTACCGAGCTAGTCAAGCTCTGGAACTCTTAATACCTAATAATTTGTAATGGAGTAATGAAGTGTCAAACTCCAACCGTGATGACTTGTATTCATGAACTAGGTAGTAGTGTCTCAGATTATGTGATACATTATATCCTCGCTTCCAACCAAATAGTAACTTTGAATCTTTAAAATTAATTCATGAACCCTCGGTTTGCGATCATAGACCTTAACCCCTAACCTCTAAAATTTTCCTTGCATAGGAGCTGCCACCGGAAGATACCTCTAATAATCAAAGGCAACCGCTTCTTTGAAAAAATTAAAAATTGAAAGTTTTTCTAAAGGATTTAAATAGTGAATTACATCTCCCAACTTATAAGGACAATATTGAAGACCTCTATCATAAATTTACAACTTACTCTTTCCACTTATTAACAAGTTCTCTTTGAGGCTGCCTTGTAAAAATACCACACAATAAAACAACCAACCCTTGATATGATAAAGAATGTAATATTGCTAGGAAATCCATTAGAAATCCATTCTAATGAGTCCTTAAAACTTGATAAGATCAATATGTACAAATCCCTCAATTAAAAGGAAAAATGTACTATATCAATAAAAGGCACATAAGCTTTCACAACTATCTAAGCTTGATCCTAAGAAGTTTCGAAGGCAAAATTCTAAACTGCAATACCAAAGAAAATAATATGATTCCCTTAAGGGATTGGAATTCCTACCTTAAAAGTATTTTAAGTATTCTCTAATTCCATGGATAATGCATTCATGTTGTCCTTACAAAGGATGAAGTTTTTTCTTGGATGACATAGAGTTAGAGGTTAAGTACTTGAAAATGGGAAAGCTAAGGAAATTAAAGGCTACTGTTGAATTTTTTAAAATCTGAGGGCCTATCCTCATCCCTCAAATACACAATCTCTTCAATTTAGTAGTCAAGCAAGGCTTACCTAAAGCTTGGATGCAAAGCCTCATTATTTCTATCTTTAAAAATGTGGATAGAAACATTCCCTCCTTCATTATAGGAATTTATTATGATCAAACATTTTAGCCAATCTTTAGGGAATTATTTTGGAAAATAAGATTAGTCTTTGGCTAGAAAGCCACAGTAAAAGAGCCACACATGCCAAGTTTTAGGAGACATCATTCAACTGTGGACCATCTTGTTACCTTTAGGATCATTGCAGAGAGTTTTGCAATACTAAAACCAATATCGCTTTTATTTTGTTTTGACTTAGAAAAGTTTTTGATATTTATCCCCATGTAGAAACCTTTTGGGATAGGGTTGAAGAGATAAGTTCCTTTTCAGCTGAGGGATACTACAATAAGCAGTAAGTTTAATGTTATCTAAGTTCAAGGAACACCTAGGGTTGGTCAAAAGAGATTAACTTACAATTATTGGAGTCAAGAAAGGTTGTTCCTTGTCCCCAACCCTTTTTAGCATTTATAATGACAAGTTAGAAGTGTGTATGGAGAAAGCAAAATATTTCAACCCTACCACTATATATCAATATTCTTATTTATGTTAATGATATCATTCTTATGGTGAGGATCTCACCTAATTTTAAAATAATTAAGAATCCCTCAAGTATTGAGCCCAACACGGTATGACTATTAATACTGACAATATTAAGGTCATGATCATTAAATCCATAAGATCACTTATGATACCTTCAGATATGAAAAAAACAACTTGGATGGAAGTTACTTCATACAAATATATTCGAATCGATATTCACCACAAGCCTTCCAACTTAGGAATTATGCATTGAGAAAGGATTACTGGGGTGAAAAGATTATACTTGAAAACAATTGTCAATTAGCCCGATCTTTGGATATGTGATACAAAGAAACTTGAGACTCCTTTTGCTTACACTCTTTTTTTCTTTTATGGATGTGAAGTCTAGGATGAATATCTCTCATGAATCTTGGGGAAAGATAGAGCAAATCCAAAGAATTTTATAACCTATAACTTCAAAATTAAAGGAAATATCTCCTCACCCCATCCTCCTATTAGATGCAAGCCTTTCCCCCATTGAAAACTAAGACGGATACTTAATGTATACGAACAAGCTAAACAATAGGGACGACAAGAGGCTTTTCCTAAAATTGTTTTAAAATCTAGTCATAACCACCTTCTACTCAGTTTAGGATGGCATAAGATGCCCATTCTTGGCTAAGTCATTGGGGAATCCATGTAAGAGACCATTTTGCATAACAAGGATTTTATTAAAAATATCATTAACCAAAATTTACATGAGAAAATGTTGTTTGATAAAGAGTTAGAGGAAAAGAAAATTAAGGTATTATATGATGTCATCAACTCTAATCTAAAAGATTAAAATTATCTCTTTGTTTGACAAGTGTAAAGAAAAAAAATAAGCATTGCTAAGATAAGGAATGTACCCTCATGAGCCCATAGTGGTAAATTGGGTGTTGGCCAATTCTATGACTCATGAGATGAAAAGAGTGTGTCACATTTGTGACACTAAGAAGGTTGAAGATGAAAACACATTCTTAGATTAACCAATCCTATACCCACATTAGATCTAATTTTCAAAACATTTGGTTCTACACTACCAACCTCCTAACCTTTTAACTCAACAAAAACTATGAGATCTTAAAAACTTAATGCTTTTCGAGCACAAAACAAAATTCTAAGAACTGAAAGTAAACTTTGTCCTCTTTTAAGGTCCACAGACCAATTCGCCTCAAAGGGACACTTGAACGACCATTCATCACCATCATCAATAATAAGATCAAATATTGATTTTAACCTATTTTTATTACATATTTTCTTGATAATAATTTGATTCATTTAATTATATATAAATTTCAAATAAATATTTTTTATTAATTTTTAATTATTAATCTATTAAACTTTATACTTAACTAAATTTTAATATGAAAAATGGAATAACAATTCAAAAAAATAAATTTACATTTTATTTTATAAACCAATATAATTACATATCAAAACTATTAACAACAACAATAGACATTAATCCCCTTCAACAACATCAAATACTAAGGAGATAGTTAGCTCTCATTTTCCACTTAGGGTTGCTAAGGAGAAACAAAATAATTCTATCTATACATCTGCTACAAAGAAACGTTGGATGGAATTGTGTTGATATCAACATCCAATTGCTCTCGCAGTATTTAGTATTTTGTGCTTGTTAAAATGTTTAAAATCTAAATATCCATGAATTTGTTTTAGAATGGTTTTGAAGATTTTAATTTATACAATATATATTGTGAATAGTTATTAACACTTAGATTTATTCAATTCTAATTAAACTTTTAAAAACATGAAATAGTAAATGTCACCTTTTTTTTTTTCACATATTTTAGTTGTACAATTAGATAATATTAGTGTAAAGGTTTAAATTATATTAAAAACATTAATACTTATCAATTAAATTGAACTAAACTTAATCTTCTAAAAGATATCTAAATATCAAGGGTGGTAGGGGCTAGTGGGAGTATTTATGGGTTCTAGTCCAATGGGGATCCATTCCCCCAACTCATATGCATTTGCAGGTTATATTCATAGAAATTCAATGCCATTTGAAGTTTGGGATTTAGAGAAGTGGGATAATGGATGTTTGGGGATTTCTACAGGGATATTTCGTAGGCTTTATGGCACTAGGTTTGTTCTCTCTCAGTGGTGGTTACGTAGGTGGTCTTGGTGGGGTGTTATGTAGACTTCGTGTTCTTGGCTGTAGCTCTTTGGGTCTGGGTTTGGGGTGGTGCTGGTTCTAGTACGTTGTTAGGGATAGGATGAGGATGTTGTGCCAATTTTGAAGAGGAGTCCAATGTAGAGGTTTTCCACTGTGGGTGGTGTGAAGCAGAAGGAAGAGGCTCCTTTCCAGTGGTGGGAATGTTCTTCCATTTTAAACTTAGAGAACTAGTAAGGCAAGTTTTGAAATCTTGGCCATTTTATTTTGATAAGTTCGTAGGTGATTTTTTAGATTCATTTGAGTTGGAATATTGGAAACGGTCCAAATCTTCAATATGAAACTATTGAAGGTTTTGTGATTGGGGTAAATTTAGTTGGTTTTGGTTTTCTTGGCCCACCTTTGGTCTCATTTGTGCTAAGGTCCAAGGATCATTTCCCTTGTTTTTATTATTGGTTCTAGAACTACTCTTGTGTTGGAGATTTCTCTAGGTTTGTGTTTCCTCTTGTTATGGAAAACAAAGCTCATAAAGAGTTTTGATGAATTCTCCATCGTCTTGAGGAGATCTCTCGGGATAACAATAGTGCAATGTTGGTAATTTCCTTGAAAATTTCTATATTGGAAAAGGCTTGGTCCACCAATAATGCTAATGTCATGGGTATTCTTTTACTTCATAAGAAGAGAATTGACTCTCTCTCTATGTGTCGAAAATCTTTCAATGGATTCTAATAACCATAAAACAAAAAATCGAAGCCAAGCACTCCAAAAGGAAGAAGAATCACTCCACAACCTTCATGATCCTATGGAAATTGAAGATCTCATCTCGCTTCAATCTAAAGAGGAGAACATAAGCAAGTCTTTAACAATGTCATCTTTAGTATGTATTATGAGGTTATATGTTTTTTTGGGTACATATATGTTTGATGGGAATTTGATAGGTTAAAAGGAGTGTAATTTTGAATTTGATATGTAAAAAGGATTTAGTATGTATTATGAGGTTATATGGTTTTTTGGTGTATTTGGAATTCATGTTTGATGTGAATTTGATATGTTAAAAGGAATGTAATTTTGAATTTGATATGTAAAAAGGATTTCATTGATATAACTCTTTTTTAAATGAATATAAATTCTATTTTGATTATTAAAAAACAATTTAAGATATTTAAATATATTGTACCGTTAGTTGATTAGTTTTATTATTAGTAAATTATTAAGTAGATTTAATTAAGCAAGTCTTTTTATTAAGAACGTGTTACAACCTGAATGAGCCTAATGACTTGACTGTGACCTTAAAAATAGATTATTATTATTATTAACGTCTTAAAATCTATTATAATTTAGTTTTTCCATGATATGAATTTGAAGAGTTTCTTTTAA
>SNQJ01S0026344.1:81216-93355 GCA_010110895.2 Picea sitchensis | reverse complement strand
GTTACAACGGGTTTTGTTGTAGGTTGTATCCCTTCATTTTGCTAGATAATAATAAAGAAAGGACCTGGCAATTTCTCTCGTGGACGTAGCCCACACTGGGTGAACCACGTAAATCTGTGTCTCTCTTGTATTGTGTATCTTCTATGTTTTGTTTCCACATTTGTTTTATTTTATTTCTCCGCAGTCCTGTTTTCCTAACACGCGGCCACTTGGAGCAATTTATTAATGCAAAGAAAAAGATTACAAAGAGAGTTTACAAGAGATTTTCTCACAATCGATCATCGGAAAATGACCCTCCATGCTCTTTAAATAGATATCATGGACCAATCGGGTGTTAATCCATGGATCAATGGTCATTAAGATTGAGGAGAGTATGAACCGTCGGATCACTCTATGTCGGGAACATATCGTGACCATCGGATTTCCTAACTACAAATGTATACTAATGCATACTAAAGAAACACACTAAGAAACACACTTTTACCTAACGACATATTAGACCAAGTAGATCTTCACTAACTCCTAAGTGTCTAAATATCCTAACATAAATTGTTATTCCAATAAAAACTTGAACAAACATCAATTACCTTATTCAACAAAAACCAAAAATATGATTCGAAACTTTGTTTAAGTGCTCTAGAAAACAACCATGTATCGATATTGATCCTCTGATTAAGCCTATGGAACAGAGGGAAGAAATAAAAAAAGAAAATAATACAGCTGCAATCAGTAATAGAAATGATTTGAAATCCCTATCCCCGAGCTTATATCTGTCTGTCCATCCGATGAATTGTGTTAAATGTGATTGGCTGAAATCCTATTTATACAATTTGGCACGAAATGAAACAATACGACGTGTCTTTTCATTTTTTTCGACCGATGGAATTCGCTCAATAGCCTTTTGGCCGAAAGAAGTTTTTTTCGACCGAAAACCTTGGAAATCATCCAATTCTGACGGTTTCCGTTAGATTTTAGTCTTTCAGCCAAAATATTAGTTTTTCAGTCGAAAGATTATATCGATCGAAAACATGAAATTGGGACTGAAAACAAAAACCAGATAATTGACCCAAGCTTACCTGAACTTCAAAGGTTTCGGACTCCTGAAAATAATGAGAATTTGGTTTTGAAAATGACACCAGCATTTCCAAAATTGAATCTACTTTCAATTCCTATAATTTGTTTTCATTTTCTTTATTTTTATCTAGTTTTATTTAAAAAAAAATTTAAATCACTACATAATATTTTTAGCAGACATTATGATTGAGTGAAATGAAATATCGGTATCTCTAAAAATATACAGTGAAAAATTTGGAAAAAAATATATTCATAATCCTTAAACTGATATTTTCAAAAGGGTATATTTAGATTTTAGTTTTAATTAAAAATTAAGACAGATACAAGGTGTAGAAAAACATGTGTTTAAAATCTACAACGTTTTCATCTTGGTCAACTTCAAAAAATTCTAGAAATTATAATATTCATCCGTTAGATTCAAAATTATAGTCATAATAAAATAGAGTCTTTGTAGATTGTTGCAGTATATTTTGTTTCTTAAAAACATAAGTTTAATAGTAGATACATTGTTGTATAAATAAGTAACGCATTATCATTCATTTCATGTTTAAGGAACATATTGTTAAACAATTGTCAAATTGACATATCAAATCATGATAAACAAAATTTGAAAAATAGTCATTGGAAAGATAACACAATTATTCACAAGTTTTGTTTTTACTATAAAGTGAAATTCTAAATAAAACAAAATACTTTTGTATGCCGGAAGTTGAAGAACCTGAGAAAATACAGTTTTTTTTCTCATAAAACAAGCAAAAGTGTAACCCATCTTTATGATTTCACCCCTATATACAATCTAAAAACCAAGAATTCATGTCAAACTCTACACAACCCATAAACCAAGCATTCATGTAAACCTCTACACAACCTAAAAAACTCCAAGCATACATCCAACATTCTTCCAACCTCTTGGACAGGAATACACACAGCCTCAAAACTCTAACATTTAGGTAAACTAGAATCCAATCATGAACATGTTCAACATTCCACCCTCTTGCATCCATGGTATATGACCACGTACTCATCCAAGTATGGGAGGCAAAGGTGGGAATATACCACCATTTGGTTTACCTCCAAGGTGTTGAGCTAGAGTTCTCGCAAGGCCTTGATATATTGTGAGGTCCTCACATTCAACTCACTAAAGCTCTCTCTTTTCTTGAAACTCACCTCTCTTCCAAGAAAGAAGGAAGCCCCTCCTCTTAGATCAATAGTTGTTTCCCTTTATATCACCCTCTCACGGCCTCTTCAACATATCCCCCTTTTGATGGAACATATATCTTTCCTTCTTTCTCTCAAGTGGTTGCTCCACTCACTATCCATGGCCCAATTGAACCTCGGGTCTCCCCATCAACCATGCCATTATCTCTTATATCCATGAGTCTTGGTACATCTATATTGATGGTTCCTCAAACTTTACCTTGAACTTATATCGTTGATATATTCTAAACAAGCAAAGTAAATGTGTAGCAACAACAATTGGCCCCTTACAATAAAAAATTTCCAAACCTTAGCCAAGGATTGTTAATGTCCTACTCCAAAAAATTCATATCCATATGTAAACCAAGTATTCATGTCAACCTATACACAATCTAAAAACCAAGAATTCATGTCAAAATCTACACGACCCATAAACCAATCATTCATGTAAACCTCTACACAACCCAAAAACCTGCAAGCATACATCCAACATTCTCCCAACCTCTTGGACATGAATACATGCAGCCTCAAAACTCTAACATTTAGGTAAACTAGAATCCAATCATGAACATGTTCAACATTCCACCCTCTTGCATCCATGGTATATGACCATGTACTCATCCAAGTATAGGAGGTGAAGGTGGGAATATACCACCATTCAGTTTGCCTCCAAGGTGTTGAGCTAGAGTTCTCGCAAGGCCTTGATATGTTGTGAGGTCCTCACATTCAACTCACTAAACCTCCCTCTTATCTTGAAAATCATCTCTCTTCCAAGAAAGAGGGAAGCCCCTCTTCTTATATCAATATTTGTTTCCCTTGATCTAACCCTCTCCCTATCTCTTCAACGTATCCTCCTTTTGATGGAACATATATCTTTCTGTATTCTCTCAAGTGGTTGTTCCACTCACTATCAATGGCCCAATTGAAACTTGGGTCTCCCCATCAACCATGCCATTATCCCTTAGATCCATGAGTCTCGGTACATCTATATTGATTGTTCCTCAAACTTTACCTTGAACTTATATCCTTGATATATTCTAAACAAGCAAAGTAAATGTGTAGCAAAAACAATTGGCCCCTTACAATCAAAACTTTCCAAACCTTAGCCAAGGAATGTTAATGTCCTACTCCAAAACATTCATATCCATATGTAAACCAAGTATTCATGTAAACCTATACACAATATGAAAACCAAGCATTCATGTCAAACTCTACACAACCAATAAACCAACCATTCATGTAAACCTCTACACAACCCAAAAACCTGCAAGCATACATCCAACATTCTCCCAACCTCTTGGACAGAGATACATGCAGCCTCAACGTTTAGGGAAACTAGAATCCAATCATGAACATGTTCAAAATTCCACCCTCTTTCATCCATGGTATATGACCACGTACTCATCCAAGTATGGGAGGTGAAGGTGGTAATATACCACCCTTTGACAATAACACCCCCCCTATGTTGCATACTCAAACCAAAACTTGAGCTCAATTGGAGATGTCGTCCATTTGATATGTTGACCTACATGAATGTTATCTAAGAATGTACTGACTTGACTTCCCATATAATTGAGTCCCTTTTATGATTTCTCCCCTAGGCTTACAAAATCTTTGTACCCTTCTCTCTCCTTAGATATTTTTTGCATTCCTTTGAGAGAGGAATGGCAAGCCAATATGGTAAACTCATTCTTGATTTAGATCCATCACAATGAGTTCACCATCAAATGAGTAATTTCTTATCCTGGATTTTCCCTTAACATCACAAGAACTCCTATCTATCATTTCCTTAGTGTTATCACATTAATATGTCCTTAATATGTCCAAAATCAAGAGGGATATCACATTACATTAGGTGGTTGACCATTGTTCCGTAGTGTGAAATCTAACCATAGTGCATATTGCTTGCATGGATAAGTGGGTCGAATTAAGGTGCACCCGCCTAGAGATTCATACCCTTCACTAAGTTGGAAATCTAGTGCATTCATGAGTTCCCCTACTAATATTGGTAATTTCACCCTAGTCTAATTGTGCATCCAAAACTAAAGATATAAAAAAATTATTTAGAACTTTGAATATAGAAAAAAGAAATTCAAAAATTGGAACTAGGATGAGGATGGACTAGTCACTAACAACACATGCACATGCAACTGAAGGTACAACCAAACAGGTACCTGTCAGATATTTCTTCTTCGAGTGAGAAAATCTTAGGAAAAATATAGGGAAATCTAACTGCATCTAGTAGATATGATAAGCAAACAAGGACCAGAGGTGAAAAAATCAAAAGAAAATTTTGTAGACGCATGGAATTTTTTCTTGTCGAAGGAGGATCATGCTCTTATGATGATGAGAGCATAGGAGACATAGAGGTGCCACTCAGGCATAAGAATCTGGTGAAACAATGGGTACCTAAGGAACTACCTCCTATAGATTTTGACTTCATTGTTAATAATAGGACATATCGCATTGCACCATCCCTTGCATGGCCTGGGGACATTTTACATGCATGGAATAACAGTAAAATACAATACAGTAACTGAATTGATGGACTATGTGAGACCATGTTACAATTATAACAATTGGATGCAGCTGGTCTGGTACATGCGAAGTATGCGGAGATATGCACTCACCATAAATTATATATAGCTAATAAACAAGGATAAAAATAAGGGAGAAACTATCTATATTGATGGAAGGCCTAAATCTTTCGGTAATATCGCAGGGTTTATAAACAACACACGACCCAGGACAACAAATAAGCAATCGAATTGCATATATGAGGGAAGCGAAGAGAATCGAGTAGTCCTGTCCGTAATAAAAAAGATAGCTCTCAGGGAAGAGTTATTAGTGGATTACCATTTGAATCAAATAGAAACATCGACTAATAGTGTGCGGGTACTTATGCAACACCTCTTTAATAAACCTTTACTTATTGCAATATAAAAAAAAATTATTTTTAACATTGTTTTAAATATTTCATGGTCCCAATTTTATAATAATGTGGGAGGTTGATCATTGAGGTTGATTTTATTTGGGTGGCAATCAATTTTTTTTTATTGTTAACAGTTTTTTAAATATTTGGGTGTTCTAATTATATTATAATGTGGCAAGATGATCGTGGAAAAGGGCCAGTGGCAAAACATGTAAATGATTATCAATTTCCACTTTCATTTTACGTGAATTTTATTATTTGCTTATATAATTTTACTGAAATAACATTGTTTTTGTTGAAATTATATGTAGTCGGTAGGCCATGTTGATCATGATTCCACCTATGAGGAGGGGTTGTATTCATCCCCTGATTCGATGGTATTAATAAAAAAAAATATCATTAAAGTGAACAAGGAACTTGTTAGCTTATTAGATCGTCTAGATCAAACTCCGGACATCCTAGAAAAGATCAATCTCATTATGTCACAACTTAACACATATAAGGTAATAGCAATAATTTAAAGTGTTTTTTTCTAATGTACTCATATGTTCAATTATGAAACTTTGTTCTTTAACTTTTACATTATCTCACGAAAAAACATTTTCTTTTTTATAAAGAGATTTTTGGAGCCTGTTCAGTCCAGTGTTGGTAGTAGTGGCGCTGCAGAGATGCCACAGAGTCGTGATGAGGGTGGTCATACAGCTGCTAGAGTACTATTTACTTATCCATCTTCCACACCTAATTTAGATAGGATCCATGACACACACCGCCAAACATCCACACATCAATCAGAATCTAGAGATGGTGACAGAGATGAGGTTGATGATGTGGTTGACATGGTTTCATTTCTTGGAGCTAGACGTGTGACAAGAACGGGGACCCTTCCATGCGCATTTTTGGTTGACGATAATGGAATTCCATTAAAACAAATAAGACTCTCATGTAGTTTTTCATATTTTAATTGTTTCATGTTGTCCATCTCATACACAAATCATCTAGATAATTAATTTTAAATTAATGATCATATCTTTTTGTGTGTAGGAAATGACCATTTTTATAGGCACCTAGAGAGTAAGGCCTTGTTAATTTTGGGGGTAACCTTACGCATGAGGTGGAATTTCCAAAATTCCAACCTCAAAAAGGAACTTATGGATTATCTTGAAGGCCTCTTTGGAGTAGACACGTTCAATAAAAAAGTGGTCACCTCTGCAGCAGGAAAATATTTAAAATATAACTGGTTGTTTATAGACGAAGCTTGGCAGGAAATCCTAGGTATGAGTGTCCTCCATCAATTCCAGAGAGGGAGTGGAAGGTGATCATTTATGATGCAAAAAAAAATATTTTGAAAAAATCAGGAGAAAAAATAACTGGTACCCCAAGGTAAATTACAATATTTTAATTTCAATACCAGGTTTAATTTTCTTTAGATCTAAATAAAAGTGTGGTTATATATAACATACTTGAAAATTTTGATTGACACTTCGAAGGAAACCAAAGAAAAGATTGTCAAACATGGACAACACAAGCTAGGCCAGGATGGCTACTTGAGGTTACATTCACGAATCATAAGTACCCAAACATATTAAGAATATTATTTTTATCGCTTTACAACTTTCAGGTAATTGCAGCCAAAAACATTAAAAAATCATACCCTTATGCAATGCAGGGCGATGACTTTGGAACTGAAACCATGGAAGAAGACCTCCAACTTAGTTACAAGTATGGTTGTAAAGTCATGGTTGATCGTAGGAAAATCATGGGGCAGACCCCTAGATCCAGTTTTCAGGATAAGGTAAATAAAAATCAGTCCACATTAACCTTTCATTACTTATAAAATACGAAATGTTTGATATCGTCCATAATTTAATGTCTTACTTTGTTTTAATCAGGGGAGAAGAACTATCAATGAAACCATTAGTGTTGGACAATAGAGCATTGATACTGCAACACAGCCAGAAGATCATGGTGCTCCCTAGTAGCCTCATCCTAGTGGGGTGCAGCCCTAAGATGTTCCTGTGACTGAGGACCATGACGGTAAAATGGTTGTATATTAATCATATACTTAATAATTATGTACTTATAAATTTTGATGTTTCAATGGAAGATAATGTTGTATTTGATCCTCCTCGACCTAAATATCAAGTGATCAAGGAAGACATTCCAACGGTATCGACTAGAGGACCAGGTAAATAATTACATTTCAAAGTTATTTTTTAATATTAATGAACTACTTCAATGATATTTAAAAACTGGCCATATAAATTCAATATTTTTTTTTTTGTAGGTGATGGCCACTCACAGCAACCTCCAGGTCATGGGTATGAGACCAGATGTTATCGGCGTGAAAGGATAGAAACAACATCATTTGTTGAAGAGCACCCAGTAAATGAAGACATGGAGATGGATGAATTACTTAAGACCTGGAAAATACAAAAGAAGACTAAAAGAAATTGATGATGTGTAATAATTTTATAAGACAGTTAGATGTACATTATATAGTTGAACATGTAATGATGCATATAATGCATTGACATCATGGGTACTTTTTCATTTGATAATATACACAAGGCTATTCCTATGGCTTGTATATATCTGTGAATGTAATTTTATTATACACTTAATGATAATTTCAACTTCTCTTAGTCTTGGTATATATTGATTCAATACTCCTTGGTTCTATTGGTTCTATTGCCCTTGACATACAATTTCTGCATCAATTTGTGGCTCCATGTATATGATCCTAACGATTTGAAGGCATTAGTAAACGTGAAATTTAAGAGATTGAATTGTTCAAGTTTGGATTTAAATTTTACATGCTTGTTTGTTTGTGGGCTTCAAGAGTTCCAAAGTTGTATCTCTTTGTCTTTTAAGAATGGTAATCTCTTTGTATTTTAAGATATAATGTGAGAATCCAAGCAAGACACGGTGCCTTGTGCTTGGGATATGGATTCTAGGCAACAAATAGAACTTGAAAATCGATAAAGAAGATGTGATAAAACCACCAAACAACAAGTGTTATCAGTCAAGGACAGATCTGATATATATGTAACAACCATATGAAATGCTCAACAAAGACACAACAACACATCCATAAAATTCTTTCACCCACATAAGACATCAAAGATGATATTAGAGTAAGAGAGATAACATTTTATTGAATGATCAACCCTTAAGCTATCTCCTTTAGAAGGGGAACAAACTATCTCAATTATTATTATTATTTTAAATAAATATATGTTTGTTGGGTCATATCAGGAGTACAAATTCTCTTTGATATCTCATCAAAAGTTTAAATTCTTATAGTAACTTCCTTGCATTATGAAGAGCATGAATAATAATGTTGTTAAGTGACAAAGTACGAAGAACATCCATGCTTAACCACCTTATCAAGAATCCTACTGGACTCCTCAATGTTTATTAATTCTTGCAAAGACCATCCATTAATGTAGTAATTGTTACAACATTAGGATCGTAGCCCTTGGACACCATCTCATCCAAAACATTGTAATCTTCCTCCCACCTACCTTCTTCACTACTTTAGTTTTTCTTCCTCCAATTGCATGTGAACCAAATGATTTACAACACCCATCTCTTTTAAGATTCTACCCAATATTAGACTGTCTATATAAACCTAAATGTCAACAATAATCATTGATCCAAGGAGTTAAAAATTCATTTTGACAGAAAGACATTGGTATTCTATAGCATTGGCACAATTTAATAGATAAATAAAAACTCCTCTTCTTGAATATGCACCATGATCTCTACAAATATTAATTCATGCTAGTATAACATGATTTTCATAACTTGAAAGAGTAAGAGAGACCTCCATTTTTTATTTTATTTTTATAACTTGAGACTTGAAAAGAAATCTATTTTAGTAAATCAAGGTGAAGGCCTTCAGAATTTGTCAATGTTCTTGGTGATTATTTACATATAATATCTATTATTCATGAGGAATCTAATGTCTCACTTGGAATGACTTTTAGAGAGATATTATTGTTGAATGCATCACCTTAGCATGATCTTTAGTAAGAATGTCAAATCTTCATAGTCATCTTGTTCAACACCCATATGGTGTCTTAGAAAGCGAAACTCTTAGTGGAAACCACAAGACAAATAAGTGGAACAACAATTCCACAAATGAAAACAAGCTTTGCCTACCATTTATTCAAACCATTGTAGCACATCTTTGCAAAATCCAACAATGGATATATATAGAAATGAAAAATAATCAAGCACTAATGTTTATTTGAAGGCTAGTGGATTTTGTTCTAATGCAAAAATGTTTAGTGTAGTCCTCAAAGGCCCACATAATATATGGTATGCATTCATATCAAGTAAAATTTTCTAACTAGATTATAACCATTGCTTGCACAAGGGGCCAAGGGGCCAATAATGGTTATTAGCTTTCCATTGAATGGTACAAGGGGCCAATTTTCTCAGGCAATTGTTAATGTTATTATTTGACTTCCTTCATAAGCATCAATTTGCAAATTTTCCTAGGAATTATTTTCTCTATACTCTAATGGAACCTTTATCTTAAAAAGTACTGGTGATTCCCCATTCCCCCTACTATGCAAAACCAACCTAGAATTTCTAGAAGCCTTCCAAAGTTTTAACTATTAAAGGGGGAATTTGGATTAAAGACTTATTGTAAGGCTTATAACATAAAATTGGATTGTGCACTAGTGATGAGTCAATGGGTGTATTGTATCCAACTACCCTATTTCTTTCAACAAAAAACGGGATATTTGGTTATGAGAAACAATCACAAACATAGTTCACTATCACAATTGTAGATTTTAGAAATTGTGTGTAATCACTCTATTGGATACATTGCAATAATTTTGTGTATACAGTGTATTATCACCGCTGTAGATTTTAGAAATTATGTGTAATCAGTTTATTGGATATATTTGCAAGAATTTTGTGAATAATGTCTGCGAGTTTTGTAAAAAAAAATTAATGTGTAAAAGTTCTTTGTGTGATGTATGCAAGTGAAAAATGATAATTAGAGTTTAATGGTTTCATTATTTTTATAGTAATTATGTTGTAAGGAATTTCACTATGAACCAATTATAAAGTGCCATTAGTCCTATTTGTTATTTTTGAATCTCCATGGCCATAAAATCACTTGTAAAGATCAACATGGAAGTTTTTTCATTAGTGGTATTTTTTTTTTGTAAATAAAAAAGGGAGTTTCCTATTAGTGATCTTTTAGAGTACAGAAATGCCACATGTCAACAGTCTACCACATGTTCCGCCAAATTAGCGAAAACCGGAACATGTGGTAGATTGTGATGTCATTAGTAAAAATGGATATCTACCATCTGCCCTACCAAACAGAAACTAGATCAGGGGGCGGATTCTAGTTCTTACTGAAATGTTCTATACATCTAAGAAAAACTACCAACTGAAAAAAGATGACAAAACTGTAAAACTGCATCATCGTAGTACAGAGAGTTGAGCTGAGAGTGTGTGAGGTGACCATAGTAAATAAATTACACATTAACACATGGGGGCATGTCGTTCAGAGAGGTGATGAAGGGTTCCTCCATGGGTTGGAGCATGAAAGGCCTTGTGCAGGTTGGGAAACACTGAGCTGTAGGTGCATTCAAGAAGGCATCATAGAGCATGTCAATCCGCTGGTGCATGAGGGTGTCCCAGTGTATCTGGTCAACCATCTAGTTCCTTAGCTCGAAGATGAGCTCGAGCTTCTCTAGATGGAAGAATGGTGGTGGAGCATGGTAGAAATAAACCCTAACCAAGATTCCTCTATATATGCATGTGTATCTTGATTTATTCTTTTTATATTTTGGTTCAAATGATTTATTATTTTTATATATTTTGGTTCAAATGTTGGTTTGACTAGGGTGACCTATTGACATGAAGAGAGAGTTCATGGTTTGACTAGGGTTCATTGCCTCTTGACATGACAAGAGAGTTCACGGTTTGACTAGGGTTCACCACTTGATGGTCACCAAAAAAGGGTGATCCTCATATTGAATGCCAATGTGTTAAAAAAAGTGAGATTTCATGCTCGTTTAGGGTTCAACTAGGGTTTCCCATCACAATGTGTTAAAAAAAGTGGTTTCACGCTCGTTTAGGGTTCAACTATGGTTTTCCATGTGATGGCGACATATGGGTGGTTATCTAACTTGCAGACTGAATGCTAATGTGTTATATTCCACACGATCTTCAAACGCCAATGTGTTAAAAAAAGTGATATTTCACGCTCATTTAGGGTTCAACTAGGGTCCACCACGTGATGGTGACATAAGGGTGGTTATCCAACTTGCAGATCGAAAGCCAATGTGTTATATTCCACATGGTCCTTAGACTGAATGCCAATGTGGAAAAAAAAATTTAATGAGTTCATCCTACTTTAGGGTTCAACTAGGGTCCACCATGTGATGGCCACATAAGGGAGGTCATCCAACTTGCAGAATAAATGTTAATGTGTTATCTTCCACATGGTCATTGAAGGAATGTATGCACTCACTGTGGCATTTATTTCACTCTTAACATCAACTCATTTTGGCCTTGTAGGTCATATCAATGCCACTTCCAGAGTGATTTAATACTTGATTTATGGCATACAAATATGACATGAGGATGGTTTGCACCCTTCATGGTCATAGGTGAATTTCAATCAAAATTCATTTGGCTTGATGGGTTGTCACATTCCATCATTGTTTCCTTTGTTCATTCCACAACAAAAAAATTATTTGAGAAGAAAGCAAGAATGTCTATCTTTATTTCCTCTGGTAACGTGTTCTTCATTGGTTTAATTGATAGAGGTGGAAATAAGAGGTTAAACCATTTTCCTTCCTAAAGGGTTTTTTAGTAGAATTGAAAGGCGATGGTTATGGATTTGGATTTCTAGTAAAAGGGAATCCCAGGTTTTGAAAGGAGACAATTATGGATTTTGAC